>JAGFZM010001586.1:84908-95471 GCA_017657215.1 Limnothrissa miodon
AGCCCAAGAGAAGCTATTCAAAGAATGCTCCCTAGGTGACAACATGCTTTTATCATTTGCAATAAAAACAAATGCTTCTCACAGTCACCTTGCATGACCCTTAATTATCATCCTTGCAGAGGCACTAGCACATGGAACACAGACTGAATCTCCTGTGAATCTGTGATGGATTGCACTGTGCTGGATTCATGTGCCACATTTGACTACACTGAAATCATCAATTTAACTGTACGCGATGATATGCATGTAATCATGTCATGAGGTCTCTTGAGGTAAACTGATGTTAAATTCCAAACTGTATGGACACAAAGTTTGGAATACAATTTCAATATACTGCTTTACTCCACATAGAACGTTTGCATGCACGAGCTTTGGAGAAATGCTGTGCCAATCATGACTGAAATTATATGACAAAACAGTCAGGGTGATGAACTTCTTTACAGGCATGAGCAAGTCGGTTTTATTTGCTCCAGGAATGAGAACGAAGGGTGCTTGCCAAACATGGCTATGACATCTTGTTTCATCACTTCCTGTGAACGGTGCCTGAATCGTCGAATCGTCAGCACAAGACAGCCATTCATGAGTCACATGTAGGATATTCAACAACTGAAAAAGTGTGTGTGTGTGTGTAACTTAAGAAAAGGAACCAAATGAGCTGCAATCTTCAAGTTGGTAAAAAATCACTGAATCATACAAGATGAATAAAGTATGTCTAATCTAGTCTAATGCTGCAGTATGTGATTGCTTACGCAATGTGTACCAGCAAGGAAATCCCAAATGACCAACGCAGATTGAACAATAGATGAACAACAACATAATAAAAGATGATAAAGTGTTCAATTAAATAGATAGAGCTGAAGGTACATTGAGATAAAAAAGAAAGTCCTGAGTCCATGAGCTAAGTTGCCATCTCAATGTTATGTTAATATTCCAGTTATTCAATTTTTTCCTCTAATTTCTAAGTTGCCTTGTTGTCTTTCTACACTGAACAGGTGTATCATTTTAATTTGTGTTAATCCCTAATTTGTTTAATAACTCCCCAGGCTTTGACCCATGTCGAAGCTGAAGGCTTTAAAGGAGGCTGGAAGATGGAAGACTGGGTTGAGAGACTGTTGAAGCCTACATAGCTTAGCTCGAGTGTAAAGGTTTTTTTTGTATTTGTTTATTTTATGCAACAGACTGACCTCTTCCACTCCTTCCCACAAAACGGAGATCATTGAAACGAGCAACCTGGTTCTTCATAACCCCAGAGGCGTTCCTCAGCTCTGCCGAGTAGTTCTCATCATTGCCCGCCATCACTGTCACAGTGGTCCCGTCTGGCACATCTCCTAGTGCAACAACCTGGTAGTAGAAGGATGGCTATTAAGTCAGGACTACTGTAGGGTACATTACACTACATTTTTACATGATGACTTCAAAAATTACAATTGTTAAATTGTAAAATGTTTTTTTTTTCATGCTTAATTCATAGTCTGATAACATAAATAAAAAACTGGGAAAATCGACTGCAAATTGTAAGATAAATATCTTCAATATAAGTATTTAAAATGAATTCAAATATTTAACACAGGTTAGGCATTTTTACAGAATTCATTTTTAGAAATACAAACAGTGCCTACTAGGCCTACTAGCAAAGCAGATTGATGAGTGGATCACTTTTTAAAGGTAAAAATATATTCACTGTCCATGGCCACTGTAATCAGTGTGTAACTACCCCGGAAAACAGAAAGCTTTTGATGATATGATGAATCTCGTAGGACAGGACTGGAAACATTCAGACCAGTAAGGCTACACTATTGTTGTTTTATCTCTTCTGAGCTGTATCTGAATGCGATAGGTTTAAACATTTAAATATCAACATGTCAGCACTGGTCACTCAAACATACACTTCCAGCATTAACAGTTTCAAGATGACTTTTTAACATACAGTACAGGAGCCTATCCTATATTGTAGGTGGCCAATCAAATCAAATCACACAGACAGCACAAGATGTGTAATGTAACAAGACAGATACTTTTTAAGTTTTAGGTCACGGCACATCAGATCAATGCAAACTTCAATATTCGAGCGTAAAAAATAGTTCAGTCTAGACAGAAATAAATATAAAACTCGTGGGCTTACGCAAAATACAATGAAATATCTAATCAAATATTGAATCATAGTAAGTGTGAACAGATCTTCGTAAACAACAAAGCCGTTAAAATAATAGTTGGTTTGGGTTGGGGAAGACAAACTTACCTTGAACGCAACGGGGAGAGTTTTGTTACACCTCCAATGAGAAGGTAGAACCGAACAAAGGAAATTTGGACTGTCAGTCCGTACAAGTTCAGCTGGGTGATCTGCGATGATTTCGGCCATGGAGCGGTTCTCCTGCGGGCGCAGTCTGGGCACGGCCGTGTCTTGTTGTCCCGTGGTGGTGTTCACATCGTTCATTTTCACCGGCACTGGCTGAAGACTGCTAGACGGGGGACTGAACCTCCGACTCGCGTTGGGATCTACGGGAATACGCATCACAACGCTCTAGATTAACAAAAGGTAGGCGATCCTGAGGAAAATGATCAAGTCAGAAGCGTTTTCTCTCGAGTGTTTGTCAGGAGGCTATGCCTCTTGCTGAGAGTGCCGCGCTTCTTAACTCTCTTGCCAGTTTGAAATAGGACTCGGAAGTGGCAGGAGTGTCGAGGCAGGCTACAGTGCCGTCTGATGGAATCTGACTGACGCTCCCTAAACTAAAGAAAGGGTCTCTGTATCATATATATATATCCTATATATTTTATATATATATATTTTTTATTATTATTATTTGATAGTCTAACCGAATAAAGGGGGATTTTATCCAAGCTATGGGCACAGATAAATAGCCTACTGGTGTGCAAATCATACAGCTTAATTTGCTCCCCAATTTCAATAGGGTATTTAGCATCCATCAAGGAAATAGTGGGCTTCGATATGTTTGCGTGTTCCCATGCAGTACAGAGGACAATATTATAGGTATTTCTAACTAAATCTCCTACGAGACGAAAAACGCAGAGGCTCCCTGTTCGAGGTTTAAGATTTGTGTAGGCTAATTCAAAAGGTCGGCTGAATGAAACAAGCGCAGACGGCAAACTGTTTGTTGCCCCAAATGTGGTTTGCCTTTGAAGGCGAGGATTTCTCCTGTTGCAGCTTTTGTGGTTTGTAGCTGTAGCGTCGGGCAGTCATTATGCTGATGTGAGTAACCTTAAGCACGTGATTGCCAAACTCTAAACTTGCTTTTGTACGAATTAGGAATATATCAGTATCATATTTTTCATCTTTAAAGGTTTTTGCGACTTTACTTTTCAATTACTGATATTCTTGGTGATTAAGTAAATAGCCTTTATTTCGTGTCAATTTATGCGTGCACCCTAGGGCCAAGAGCACGCACACCGACTTCCAAACTGTTCTAATAATCAGTCATCTTTAAAGTGCTCTTAAAGCAAGAATCAGAGAGTCTTTAATTTCAACAGCAACAGGTGGGCTTTGGTTCAGGTGACATGAACAGGTCCTACTATGCAATAGACATACAATAGACACGGCTAACCATATTCAGTAAAATACACACAGATGTGGTTTGACAGTAACATCCAAACATCAGCTCAGAGAATTTCGATCCCCCCTAGAACACTTGATATACCATGAGATACAGTATGTTCACCTATCCCTAGGAAAACAAGTAGATGGTATGTCTTCTTCAGCAAAGAGGCTTTGGCTAGTAAACAGGTATTTGTTATAAGAAGATAAGAAGACTTGCACTTGTAGATTTTCTCAACATGCACAGCAGGGATACTGCTACAATGTCTCTGCCCCTCAGACATTGATTATAACATATTTTAGTTCTCTGGCCCCTCCTGTCAGGGCCAGGTCCAGAATCATCCTCACTTGACCCTGTGGTTCCCCTGGCACACAGTTCTACTCCCTGTCTTAATTCACAATACAAGATTGCAATTTCCGAAGGCACTCTCAATGTAACTAATTGCTATTGACACCATCTCAAACTTATAGTGAAAGTAGCACAAAATGTTTGGGTTAAAAAAATTCAAGGAAATTATAAAACAACCCTAATTCACTAGTCTCGTGGTCCTGAAAGTCAGAAATCTAGAAATCATCAGCTGGCCCGACCTCTCACAGTGATTTTTTTTTTCACATCAGCAGGCAGGCCAAGCCAGACGGGGGGAAATGTCCACCTCACCGTCTGACAAGCCTTGAGTCACGCTTAACCACGCTGAGCTAGTACCTAGGGGTGAGACATACAATCATGACATGGCATCTGGGAGAGCCATCCTCCAAGCCTTTTATGTGTATCACTCCCATTCAGATAGCTGTTACTCTAGGCAGAAAAGAAGAAATGAGCATATCCCAATCACAATTGATACCTGACACATGCCACAGAAGACCAGACTAAAGTACTCTCCCCATTTAGGGAGAGGGAAGGTTTTTATCTTTCCAGAATCTTCTTTTCTTTTCTTCTTTCCTTAAGGGTTTTTTTTTCTAAATAAATTGGAGGGAAACAAATAAACAGTGACAGGACTGGACTCTGTAGGCTGTAGATGGCAACCTTGCCCCTCTCCACGGACAGAGATCTCCCACACCCCGCCATGACTCCTCAGGCCATCAGCTAGGTGTCAGCGTCATCCTGGAAATGATAAGATATGACTACTGTCGGCTATCTGCATCTATGTCATGCATTGCAAAGCAGCATGATGTACTGTAGGAACAGTAGGGAAGTCAACAGAGTGCTCATTATGCTTTGTTGGAGTGATATTTGGAGGGGCAGTGTGAGACATCAGGGTACAGCTGCTGCTCGCTTTCAGCTTTCGTCACAGGAAAAAGTGTAACTGTTGGTGAACTTATGACTTCACCAATTGGTAAATCTGTGGTTTACTCAACGCTGAGCTTCAACATTAGTCATTGTTAAAAGTTTTTCTTCTCTAGCTGAGAGCATTATAATAGTAATGAAGTGCACTCACAGGTGAATGGATAAAGCTGTTAGGCCTCTGTGTATGAAATGCACTGAAGAAATGAGTCAGTAACATTTGCAGTTCCTGCTGCTGCATTGTGGACTCATAGCTGTGTCAGCTCTATTTGTTCATTATCATCAACAACAACAATAACAACATCAACAACAACTACAACAAAATAATAATAATAATAATAATAATAATAGTAATAATAATAGTAATAATAATAATAATAGTAATACAGTTTTTGTCCATTGCTTGAACACATTTTGCAAAACTTGGCTCATGGTGCCAAAACTCTACACACAGGGAAATAAGGGAAAACACTGGGAAATAAACCATTCACATCAATGTCAAATACAAACTCTGCTATCATAACTTAACAATCCTTTGCCAAAACCTCACTTTGATGACAAAACACTGTAGTTTCATTTTTACTGTTTATATTCAATTCCACAGAGGGCATGTTTTCACCAAAAATTGTAAATGTCAAATCAAAATCATTATATTATAGTAGTGTATTTTACAGTGTAGTAAATTCAGGTAAAGCAAAAATAAACAAAAATAAAACAAACAATACATTACTGTAAACACAGAAAAACATGGCTGTGCATTGTGCACAAGTGGGCTTATGGAATCTGTTGGGCCTGGCCACAGTATCTCATCATCAGAAGCAATGTCTTGCTAAGCATGAGGGAAAACATTCCCTTGAGTGCCAAATCCATCCCTGGATTGACCAAACCTCAATGTTTCTGCAGGCCTGTACAGAGTAGGCATACGGGCATGTGGTTGGCATTCACACATACGCCATCTTACTGTATAAATGGCGAGTAAGAGGCAAATACACAACTTCAAGTTGTTCAAGTCCCTCCTAGTCAGGACACGGTTTACGATATTGTCCACTATACAGTACTGTAAGTTGGTCTTACATCATCTGAACATGATGGTCCTTATATAGCCCCAAACACGTCCCTCTCTCTCAGTCTTTCTCTTCTTCTACCTCGGCCTCTAGCTCTCCCTTCCTCCATGCTTGCAAGTTTTCAAAATGTCTTACAGTAACTAAGGCCTTTTTGTAGCTGGCTGATTGGTGTTCAGTTTTGTAAGTAAGTATTTTCAGATGTGTGTCTAAGTATTTTCAATTGCCCAGTGTGTTTTGTATTTCGAATAGATGTGTTTTCTCAATGGTAGCCTGAGATTATGTTTTTGAACAAAGTGTCTTATGTATGAAATAGTGTGTAGTCTGCAGGAGCAAGTTTGTTGCAAAAAGGAGCATGTGTGTTGCAGAATTGCAACTAGAATGCAAAGCAGCACTTTTGTTTAAGGTATGGCCACAACAACTTCAAGTTATAACTATACATATGTTCCTTTGGTTTTAGCATGTGTCAATAGTGTTCAAACAATGGGTAAAACTGTAATAATAATAATAATAATGATGATATTGTAATCCAAGGTGACAAAACTCATACAAATATCTTATACAAACTCTTAAGCAAAAACACACAAGTAGGATTGCCCCCTAGTAATTTAGGAGTTAAAAGTTAGCTCTCCAGGTGGCCCTGAGTTGGAGGATATTGAGGGTGAAGGTGTGTGTGTACATATGTGTGTGTGTGCACGTGTGTGCATATTATTGTGCATGTGGGTGGGTAGGTGGGTGGTGTGTGGTTGACTGGGTAAAAATTGTGGGAGGGCTTTTTGGAAAAAAATAGATTTAAAAAAAAGTTCTGAAACCATTGACTCGCATCTGGCACGTCGTTATGAAAGTGGGCACAAGGAAAAAAGACAGGAAAAAGAAGACTGAAGGAGTGATTGAGTTACGCTCCCTCTCTCCTCCTTTGCTCAAGAGCTCTATAAATATGGCTCCGATCATCCTCCATTATAAAAGATCAGCTCAAAATTTATGGGTGGATAAATTGAAATAGTTGTAATTAAAGTCATAACTGTATAAAACCCGTCCATGCTGAAAATGCACGGCTCGTTACTCTATTGGCTCCCTGTACCCCACACCACTTGCAGTAATGTGGAAATTAGAAACTTTTACCAAATTTCATGCAAATTTTTCAATTCAGAATGACTGTCACATGACTGACTTTTTTGTTTTGTAAAAGCAGCCACATAACTGTCAATTATAAATCTGATTCTGACTAACCGTCATTTATGGGGCTTTTCATGTGATGATGGACTCTTTGACTCTTTGATAGAAATTTGTCAGCTGTTCCCATATCCTTTTCCTCTCTCATGCAGGGTTTGAGATCATTCAATCTCGAGCTATCAAAGCACATTTGTCACATCTGATTCCACTTTGCTGTACTGTATATGGCAGCCATCTGTTTGCAGAATCAGTGTGGGGTTTCTGCAAACACACACACACACACTGATACACATTCTTTTTTCAATGTTTCATTGTACAGTGGGTTAATGCCCATTTCCAGTATGGGTCTACCGTTTGATCTCCACAGGGATGGAAGCAAGGCCAACGCAGTCGGATTTTAATGTGTCGTTATGGGAACGAGCTGCCGGATCCATCGGCACCGGGAGTGGGAACATGGACTTCCTGTTTTGCCAATGACCACAGATTTTACCACCAAAATCTGCCCGGGACCTCTGTATTGGGGACCTCAGGAGTGTGGTATGTGGTTGTATGTGTGGAGTGGAGGGTGATGAGGGCATAAGGGGGCGTGGAGGGGTGGGGGATGTTCGAGGGATGATGGACGCGAAAGCAAGCCATGCTGGCTGTGGTATAGCAGAGAAATGTTGAAAAAAAAAAAAAAAACAGTTTGTTGGTGGTGGTGACGGGAATGACAGGTCGAGACTAGTCTCACACAAAATGTGCTGACATTTGGGAGCCTTCTTACTGGAAAGAGAGTTAGATTGACAGCAGCTGGGTTCTGATGCTTTGTGATGCCAGCACAGGCACACACACACACACACACACGCTCAGTCCCACAAACACAGACACACAGAGCCCACACCTCATTAGGAAAGATAACACGAGAGATCAAGCACTCGTTGATGGCTAACAAAGACAACAAAATCAGCAAAAACAGACACAGTGTAGTTCGCCCCAAGCTTAGTTCAGGGGGTGGGTGGGAGGAAGGATTGTGCTGTAATGATATCTAAATGACCCTCTCAGAGAATCATAAAGCCGGGGATTATGTAACAGTGCTACAATGCCACTGCCTGCACTCACTCAGCCTTCCATCTCTCTCCTTCTCTCTCTTCACTCCCTCCCTTCTTCACTCTCTTTTTTTTACATTCCTTCATCGCTTGAGAGGAAAAGTACAGCCACTTAAGACCCAGGATTGAGGCTCCATTTCACAGTGGTGCGTTTTTCAAGTCACTTAATTATGGTGTTATGTGCGGAGCACGGTTTGATGGGGCCACGGAACCTTCCCTCGTTTTCAAACGCTTTCTTTCCATCCTTGGCAGCCGAGCAGAACTCAAGCTCAGAGGAAAAGGGAAAAAAAGTAAAGACCTGGCTAAAAAAAAGACATGATACATGTAGAGAAATGATATTATTTCTTACCTCATCTTATCCCAACCCCCAGATTTGATCTAAGCCTGTAATTACTGTTTGTCATTGACGGGTTAGTGACCTCATCACCGCTTCAAACCAAAATGCTGCCAAAACATCAGCAGCAGGAGTAACGTCCAAACAGACGCAGCTGAGACCCACTGTGGCCACGGTAAGGTCAGCTATCATGCTGTGTGGAAACAATCAGTACAGACAGGAGTGGGTATGCGTCTGTATATCTGTGTGTGTGTGTGTGTGTGTGTGTTTGTGTAAACATGTGTGTCTAAGAGTAACAGTGCGTGTGTGTGGGAGTGTGGCAGGGGGAGGTTCAGCCATTGCTGCAAGCTAGAGCATACACAAGGAGATCCGAGTACAAGGCACAAGGACCAGGTACGCGTCGCCACCGTGGTTTCTCTTGGTGTGTGTCTTGGCTCCTGGGAGTCCCATTGGCTTTGCCTGGAAAGCAGAACGTCGACAGAGAGAGAGCGTGTGTGTGTGTGTGGAGGGGGAGGTGGGGGGGGGGGGGGGGGGGGGGGTAGAGGGAGTGTGGCAAGGCTGAGGGAGGTGGTGGTTGAGGCTGGGGGAGGTTCAAGCTAGCGGGGGTGTACAAAGACAATTTCCTTCAGCTCCCACAGTCATGACTGTCTGCCGCCTTCAGCCTTCATGGAGGTCCTTAATTGAGATCACTTGTACTTAAAAATAGGAACAGAAAGGGAACTTCTGTGGTTGGAATGGAAGAGGGGAGAAGTGGTTAAGGGGAGGGGGGTGATGAGGGGATACGAGGGGGTTTGGGGGTTAGGAGGAGGTGGGGGTGGAGATGGAGGAAAAAACTGAGTGTGTGTGTGTGTGTGTGTGTGTGATATGTGATGGAGGCAGCTATTAAACACCAACAAGAACAGTGGGCTGAGAAAATGTTCCAGAGCAATGGAGAGACTGGCTACCTGGAACTTGGTCGGCCCCCCAACCAGGTGCAAAAGAGTCATACACCACATGCTGTGAAAAACTGTGTGCGTATGTGTATGGGCAGTCTAGTGTATGGACGTATCTATGTGTGTATGTATGATAGTCTCAGGAATCGAGCCTGGGTTGTCCAGTTGTCAGTTGTGTAACAGAAACGGTGTCTGTAGTACATGTATGTGTGTACTGGACAGTGTGATTGTAGTCTGTGTGCCTGTGTGTGTGTGTGTGTGTGTGTGTGTGATAATGCACATGGAAAAAGGAGGGTCTTCACACCCTGGGGAGCTGTAATAAAAATACCACCTTGCTGGCTAAATAATCAGTGAGCTTTTCATTATTTTATCACTGAGTATCATTGGTATGGGTGGCAGTTTGCTAAAACATGTAGGACTTAAGCTACCCTATGTGAATAAATAGAGCCTTTAAAGCCATTGTTCATGTTGGGCTACCTTTGTGGGCCACATGTTATTGTTCTGAAGTTACTTTTCCAATATTAAGTTAGCCTTCCAACCATCATCGTTAACTAAGATGTTGCTAACTTTTTGGCTTTGTATGGCATTTTTAGAAACTCCAGACTAATGGATAATTGAATTATGATACCATTATTATACAGAGGTAGAATGTCTAGCTGCGATATTCCTTGAAAGACTATATAACACTATCAGGTATAAAAAAACATACCATAAGGCCATATTGTGTCATTGACCACGAAGCACATCCATTAATCAGCAAAAAGGGAAGCTTACATTTATTAGGAGTCTCTCTTATTTGCCATGTTCCCAAAGTCTAGGCACAGTCAATATGGGATAGCAAGTCCATCCCCGAGTGGGTGCTTCGGGTGCCTCCGAATAGCTTATTCTGGAAGCCAAAAGTGCTGGAGGTGCACAAAACGGCAGGCCATCGGCTGTCAGCTCCCATCGAAGGCCAACATTCCACTTCACACTTTCCTCCTCTTCCTTTGTGTATTCGTACCGGTCTACTTCCTCAACAACCAGCCCACCCTCCAATCCATAGCCGCCTACAAAAAAACTGCCAGGCTGGTTGAAAAATATTTATAGTACATCTGCAAGACACGCTGTTCTCGTGTAGCCGTGGCCGTTTTAGTATGATCCAGCGTG
>JAGFZM010001586.1:95481-107107 GCA_017657215.1 Limnothrissa miodon
CCTATCGCTTTCGCACTGGAGAGCTGCCCTGCCATCTTTGCGTGTGTGTGTGTGTGTAGATCAGGAGGTCTCAGGTGTTCATCATGGAAGAAGATGAAATGCGAAAGGATAGCAGTGGGTAGAGAAAATCTGCCTAGATGCCAATACATAAACTCTACATGGAAGAGGGGGAAAGAAAGAAAGAAAGAAAGAAAGAGAAAGAGAAGGGAGAGAGAGCAAGAAAGAAATGGCACTGTGTGTTCCCTGAGAGGAAAAACTCTTTTTCCAAGTGAATGGATGGTCCGTAGACACACATACAAAACATTGCAACAGTGAGTTAATCCTACATGTCAACACTCACTGTGGGCGTGGGTGCTTTTCATTCCCATTTGTTGCATATGTGTACACAGAGGTTGCTTGCAGCTGTCAGCATTCTTCTAGAAATATCTATAGACAGGTTGCTAACAGATCTTTAGAAGAGGGTTTGTATATGTATGTGTGTGTTTGTGTGTGTGTGTGTGTGGGGGGGGGGGGTGCTGAATCAACTATACCTCTCCGGCCGTGGAACTGTATATTCAATAAAGGGTTGAATGAAAATGGGTCTGAAAGTATAGGGTGGAGATAAGGTATTCGAATTGGAGTGTGTTTCCTGCCTGGCCTGTTGGGCTCTATTGTGGACCTGGTCCAAACCAACTGTGCACTCGCTGACCCACATATAAAGTTTTCCCGAGCCTGAGCCCAAGTTCTTATACACACATTCATATGGAGTCTTGTCCCCTTGACTGTGCTGGGTTCTCTACATCATTTCAGAAGTAGTGTGAAGGTTGTATTAGTAGAATTAATATTAGTCAGTATTACAAGACCCCAGTGCTTGCTTAATGTATAGATAATAACCGTAGGCAAATATGGGGCCAACTTAAATAATAACTATAGGCAAATATGGGGCCATCTTCTTATATAACACAGAACATAAGAGCAATAGTTAATTCTATTCTATATAAAGTGTATCTCAAGTTAAGTTAAGTTAGGTTAAAGTCTAGTATATTGTACATGTAAGATAAGATTTTTCTCTCCATTTTACTTTTCCATTCGGTAGATTGTTTAATTCCAGACATTGCTGCTAAACTGGTCAGAATTTGGCAAGCTTTCCTGGGTGATCAGCCTCCTTCTTCCTTCCTTCTTCCCTCAAGTGTTGAGCTTCATTCCGAATCCAAGATGATTCTTGTTTGTGACAGCTAGTTGGATGCGGAGTTTGTGGAAGAGCGATTGACGAAATCTCAAGGGGAGCATTTATTTTATTGGAAATCGTTGAGCTTTGGGAACGATAAGGACTGTGGTTAGCATCATGACATACCATTGCAATTCTCAGAATTGGGCCAAATTACATTTAGGCATTTTGACGCTGCGGCAGTCAAGGACGTCCTCATACAGAGAGCACTCAGCCTCATGTCACATTTAAAAGGGGGCTCATCATTACCATGTTATGAATTCAGCAACCAAATAAATCGATTTCTCTATTTGTAGAGTCTAGAACAACCATAAGACAAACAGCCAACATTGAGTCGAAGTTTGCCTCAAACGCTTAGCCTAATATGAAATTCCACGTTTCATATGAATAAATAAATACTGTAACACAACAATTAAAAGCTGATTTTATGATAGTGATTAAGAGCTTAATAAGAGGTGGTTAACCCATAGGCTCATTGTCTGTAATTATGTGAGTTATTATGAAGATGTGCCTTCTGGGTGTTTGGTCTGGTCTGCAAAGCTTTCATTTTAATTTAATTATTTATTTTGTATAGCACTGTTTCTTCATTTCAGACAACACATAAAGTTCAGCCCTGCCAACTGCTGTTTTTTGTAAGACGGATGTGACATTTAGCAACAAAATACATTGCATTGCCTTATTTAATTCTTCTCTCTCTCTCTCTTTCTCTCACTCACTCCGTGTGCGTGTGTGTGTGTTTTTAAAGAATTTCCAGAGAATATTTGTATTTGCCGGCTCACCTGAAATAGCTACCGTTTAAAGCCAGAATGGCAGCGTCAAAGTCTCCTATTAATTATGCCAAGCTCTGAGTTTATGGTCACACATGCACACACACACACACACACACACACACACACACACACACACACACTCCAATCTATTATGTCAGGCTCTGAGTTTATGGGTAAGGTGCATCAAGGGTTAGTGTATCCACACAGACCCTCTATCTGGCACAGGACTGAACTCTCTGCCACACACACACACACAACTGGCTAAGACGTGTGATGTGAGAGGGCTGTGTGAGGAAGGGTTGAAACAGGTTACCCTGTCAACAGAAGATTTCCTATACAGCATAAGGCAATTTAAATGGGCAAGGTAGGCATGTATGTGGGTATTTAGATACATTAGAAACACCTGGTGTATGGGCAGATCAAGAAACAGTAGATAAATATATGACAGATGAATAGATAGAACTTGTTTGTTGAGAATGGCAGCTAGTGGTTTTTCCATTAATGTTTTTGTTGAGTATTAACTATGTTAAATGATTTATGATCTAATTTATAGCCTAAGTATTGTCAAACTTATGAGGCATTAAGATACAACTAGCTCAGACGTGTTTGACGCGGCTAGAATACAGCTGTTGTTGTTATTCTGCCATGGGAAAGGCAGCCTGTAGGAGGAATGACTTGAAATGTATACAGAATACATTATTCAGTTTTTTTCTTTATTCATTTTTTCTTTCTTTCTTCTTCGTGGATTCATTTAAATACTCTTATTTATTAATCCATTTATTTATATATATATAAAAAATTGCTGTTTTATGACCAAAACGAAAGCTTAAAAAAACCCTAAATAGCATGAACATGTTCGTCAATGATTGACAATATTGTTTAAAATATAATTTTCTGTGTGCTCACATAAAAAAATCCACTAAGGAATGTGCAGTTATTTGTTTGAGACACTCAAATAGTTCTTGAATGATCCTCACGAGTGAAACAACAAAACAATATTTTGTGAGTCTCATCCCTTCAGTGCTGTCAACAACTTATTAAACAGAAAGACAAAGGACTAGAGGCCATTTACACGCAGTATTTGTCACAACAAAATGTCTACTATTCCCATCGGCCCAAGAGCGCTCTCTCTGAAGTGCATTTGATCTCTGTAAGGATGTCTGAGTCCAGTAAACAGTTCTGCAACATTTAAAGAAGAGACCATTTGAATGTGTTTCACTCAAAGAACTCTCATTAAGTCTTTTCACAAGCATTTTTCTGTGATTACTGTTACACAAAAAAAAGGAAAAAAGTTGAACAGTTTTACAAAACAACAAAAAAGTCTAAATAACATTCTGACGGACCAAAAAGAAAAGAGGAGCGGACATGATTCTGAACAAGCAAATCCACAAACAGCCCTTGTGGCGTGATAGTCTGCGAATTTAAGGTTGTGTGTCTTTTTGAAGTTGCATCTCCATGTTGGGAGGAAAAAAATGGTGAAATGCAACACATTCTTGGCAGTGGAGGCCGTCATAATGAGGTGCCAGACTACAGCTCTGGACGGTTGTGGTTTCCACAGTAAAATGAGTGCACGTAGTCTACCCAAACTTCAGCAGAATGCAGAAAAAAAGGCCAAGCACAATGTGAGAATCACCACACAAACATCATGTCACCCACACATACACACACTCTACAAAAGCACCTAAACTGGCATTTCCTTCTGTATGACCAAATAAATAGTGTCACGACTTGATGTTTTTATTAAGTCTTTATATCCAGTGCTGCTCTAAAGTTAGGACAAGGTTAGTCAAAGTCAAAAACCAAAGGAGTGGTGGAAAGTGTCTGTGTGATCATATCACAGTGACTTGGCAAAGATGGGGTGTCACCCCACTGGGCAGTGGAGAAGCAATGGACACTATTGTCCTCGAACCCTGTGCGAGTCACCCTTTGTGTTGTTGTCATAAACAAGTCCATGAACTCAGTAGAGTCACTTATTCAACAATCCCTCTGAGAACCCACCACACGAATGAACAAAGTGTCCTTCTGTTTTTGTTTTTTCCTTTGAAAAAACCTCTCACAAACATGTACTTTTATGACTCTCTGTGTGTGTGTGTGTGTGTGTGTGTGTGTGAAGACGGGTACAGTATAGAATTGCGGTGACAGTGGCCATTGTGTTGCTTGACACGTTTTTTTTGTCTCCGAGCTGCCATTGTGCATGAGCCCAACGCCCGGCCCTTGTTAAGAGTTTGGAGTGCGTCTGAACTCTGAGGCCCTGGAGAAGCAGAGCCAGAGAGGGCGGAGGAGCGACGGGACAGGCCAGGGCAACAATAGCTGGGTTCATCGCAGCAGATGGGCCACATTTGATCACGCCGCCACCACTCTCTCCCTGTCTCTCTCTTTCTCTCTCTCTCTCTCTCTTTTCACCCTCCTAGGTCACACTCACGCAATAGCTCAGAGGTGCAAGGCGATCTGCCCTCCCCCGCGTGGTCTTTTTTGTTCCACTCCTCCTCTACCCTCCTTTTCTTTCTATTCTTAATCTGCTCCCCGTGCCTTGTCACCTAGCTGATCGAGTTTCTGCGGAGGGGAAAAAAAACGGCTACCCGCGTGGGCGACCCCAGAGACCCTTGGGGGATGCTTGATTCCCATCCCTGTGTGGACAGGTACGCCTCAGGTGAGAAGCGGCCGCAGTTGAACGCCCACGCTCCTGTAAGGTGTACGGCGAAGCTGCGTGGGCAGGGTAACCTGAGCACTGGTTTGAATGGGACGCGACGTGTTATCGTAAAACACAGAGCCTCGCTGTCTCTCTTTCTCTCTCACCTGTGCGGCTGCTTCTTCTGCTGTTGCCACCGCCGTGTCTCGAATCCGATTGGTTGCACATGCCTGTGTTCTATGACTAAGTGCATTAATCAAATTGGCAGTTGCCGTTTTGTCATGCTAGACGCTGGGGCTCTCTTCTCTCCCTGATCAAAGGCTTACTGCATGCTGGATGTCCTTATGCCGCATACCTGTGACCTGAGTCTGACTTTACACAACTCAAGCTCTTAAATAAGCGAATACCTCAATAGAACATACAAAAGCAACGCAACACTTACTACAGATGAATTACAGCGATGCCATTCTATGCAATTCTAACTGACTTTTTAATAATCTTCAGCTTCAGTGGTAATTTATGTAGTTTACTTTGTAACATTATCAATGGTAAAACGAAGGCTGTCATCATCTAAAATCTTAAAGTTCTATTGTTTTATATTTCAAGTTAATTTGAAGTTATATTTCAAGGCCATAAGATGAAATGGGAAGTGATTTCTGTGTTGGGGGCTGTTTTGGGTTCATTTGTAAATACTAGAAAGAGAGTTAATTCTGTGTTTCCTGTCAAAAGTCCATGCAGACATGTTAATTGAAGCCGTGTGAGGCAGTATAATTGAATAAGAGTGTAGTAGTGGCTCTAAGTGGATAATAGCTTGGTACTGTCTTAAAAGCTTGCTAGTCCCAAGCACTCTTAGACCTTATTTCTGTGGCATAATTATTTTTTGCACTGTTAAGCATTTACATGAATGTCTGTGGGTGGCTGTGTCAGTTTACAGACATACCCCTTGTTGTCTTTCAAAGTTTTCAATGTATTATTATTCTTCAAAATGGTTCCGCATTGATCATAGGTTAATGACTTCTCAGAGAAGAGTAATGACCTTCTATTTTTTTTAGTGTTTTTTGTTTTTGTTGTTGTTGTTTTGTTTTGTTTTTCATTTTGTGATGTGTGTCAGCGAAGCAATCCGGTAAGATTATAGGTGCTGGTGGAAATAATCCACAGATTACAGCTATTGGTAGATCTACTGCCTGACAATGACGCAAATTACAGGTATTGGTAGATCTATTGCCTGACAATGACGCCTTGTATAGCAGTCCATACAAAAGCCCTTAAATAATAACACCGGAGAGGAAAAAAAATAGCAGTTTAATAGGTGCCCTTGGAGTTATTACCGTAATGCTTTAATTGGAACTTTGGCATTGGGGAAGCCGCAAGGCCCAGGGCCAAAGTGCTCCTCTGAGGAATGCTCGCGTTTTCAAAGTTGCCAAATGATTCTACATTTTCACAAACACGCTCCCACCACGGAGGCTTCAGAGGCACCCTCTGCGTTCACCTGAGTGGTGCTAAGCTACTGAAAAATGCTAAGGTGACGTGTTAAAAAACACCCGTCAGTGCTCTGACACTGGCAACACGGCATGCAGGGTGTCAGAAACAATCCTGGCATTCTTCGCAACCTCAAAACATTTACTGCCACAGACTACCACACACAAGGGTTTACCCCTCAGTGTCGCAAACTTTCACCAAGAGATCTCATCCCTGATCAAGACTGGGTTTGTGCTGAAGTATGGTGGTCTACTTCAACATGAAAACAACTGTTACGTAACATGTTATATATACATGTTGTTACCTGTTATGAATAAAGAAATGGTATTTGACTTCAAAGCCATCCACACTGACATCAGACATAAAATGTGTAGGTTTTTAGAGCTATCGACTCAAGCAATGACTGGAGCCTGATACATTTTCCATTGTACTCTTTGGCCAGGACATTTATTGATGAGAGATTGTGTCCTAAGTTTTCTTTAGTGTTGGAGAGAAGAGAGCATCGGGTTTAAAGAAGCCAACAGAGTGCTGTAAAGTCAGGAGCGCACTTATGCAATACAAGTTGCCCCATCCATTGAAAACATATTTTAAGTTTCCCATAAAAATGCTTCAGGAATTTAAAAAAAAAAGTCTCTGAGAACTGTCTCCAAAATCTATCACATGAGCCAACTTGCTTTCATCGTGTTTCATCCTGACCCACATATTTTTGGTACCTCTTTCTCAGCTCTACCAAATGATAATTACTACCATTGCTTAAATACCAATATCGTTCACACCAAAGTGTGCCCTGAAGAAAGAAGAAAAGATGTGTTTGTGTGAGAGTGTGTGTGTGAATGCCACATATGTTAAGAATTAAGCTACTCCCACATGCCAATAAGAAATGTTATAAAAACTTTTGGGGGTAATTAAATCCAAATCCCCTTGTCAAAAAAAGCCTGAATGAAATTTAATGTGTGTGTGTGTATGAGAGAGAGAGAGAGAGAGAATGAGAGAGAGAGAGGTGGAGAGAGAGAAGCATAGAAGTAAAAGTTATGTCTGATTCCAAATTTGCATTTTCCACATGCACATTTTCCTTTGCATGATAACAAGGAGAAATATCTGCAATTAAGTAGAAGTGTCAACAATTCCATAATTTCTGTCTAAACTAGTTTTTTATCATTGAAGCTACTGTTCAAATACTTCAAATTTGAAAATTATATTACAGTACAAAATAACCATGTACAAAAACAATAACGCAATTACTTTAGCGCAGTCTTTTTTTATTCAAAAATCACACTGTAGATAACTCGACAGGAGTGTCTCACACGCGTCACTCATTCAACTCTGACATGACCCACTCCTCCTTCTACTCTCTCTCCCTCCGCTGTTTCTGCACTGGCATGAAGCATTAGCAAATAGCTATCACATTGCCCCGCAGACACCCAAGAGCTGCATCCAACAGTCATGTGTTAGGCAATGTGTTAGGCCAGGCGTCGCTGCTAATTAGCAGAGGTCAAAGCCCTTGGGTCTTAACACATGTGCTCACAGACGCCCTCATCACCCCAGTTCTATGCGGCAAGTGTACCCAGGCAGGGTGCTCTCTTCCTGGGGTAGTTGGGGCAGGAAGAGTCGGGTACGCAGCGAAGCTGAGCCAGAGACTTGGGGGTCTCGTCATGAGAGTCCATGGGAGGCAGACAGGGGAGAGGCCAGAGGTTAACGGGGTAATGAGGGGAGCGCTGATTGCTGGAAGTGCTCCTCTTTGCCAGCCAGCCAGAACTTGGGAGCAGCAAACACTGCCGGGGTCGCTGGGGGTGGTTGAGGAGGAAGCACAGCTGTGTTTGGATAGCAGACGTGTTGACTTATATTTAATCCAATTATCACACACACACACACACACACACTTGCCTGGTCTATTGGTCAAGTCAAAATTCTGGAGGTCAGGTGCAATCAATTCAGCTGGTTTTCATTCAGTCTTACAAACTAACAGAGATTGCTGAGGTCATCAGGATCATATAAAGACTGTTTGCATAAAATAGTTCATTTTTGTTGTATGATAAACAAGTAAACGAGTGTCTAATTAAACTAGATGAAATTAGAGTAAAAGTGATTCTCTCTAGTTTACCTATGTGTCAGGTATACAACATATCCGCTCATAATTACAATGTGACAGTGAAAAGCCTTTAACTGGCACCAAGACAAGAAAATCACAAATCAGTCTCAGCCACCGGCTGCATATCTGATTTCTCTGAGTTGTTTGATCTCTAATTCTCATTTCACAACTAATCAAAATAAACTTGTCATTCACCATGTATCTAAATGTATCTTCAACTTTGCTTTCTGGGTCCTTGTTGACACTTGTTTGAGAACCAGTTTGACAGCACAGTCAGACAGTTCAGTCTCAAATAGAGTCTGATGCCAAGGGCTTCAATGGAGAATTACACACTTTTTTATCTGCTTGATAAGTGGCTGCCGTGACCCCACAAATCTAGCTTTGAGTTGTTTGCTGCAAACATGTGCTCCACAGCGGGGACACTTGCAAACATAAACAGGAGGTAAACACAAATTTAAAGTAATTTTCGATGTAAATATTTAAAAGTAAAAGCAAACAAAAAAATCCAACAAATAAAGAACAAGCAAAACAAACAAACAAACAAATAAAAAATGTAAATAGAATCTCCCTGTTGTTCCTTGTCTGTGCTTTGTATTACGGGACAGCTAGATTTAGAAACAACAACAACAACATCACCTGGTCAGGGTCTCCTCAAGGCCCTACACCCAGTGTTCCATCTGATCACAACACCAACCAATGCATCTCCTCCACCCTGCGCCGACTGAGGGGATAGGACTTACCCCAGAAGAAGTTCTGCTGACATGATGCTACTGAGCTGAAGAGGCTGTTGGATGCCATGGACGCCACTTTTGGTCGCCGGTCGGGGAGCGCGTGCGGTTTTTCGTTTCCTGTGCGGTCTCGGCACTGACCGTGGAGGACTCCTAGTCGTGGCGGCGCGCGGACCATACCAGGGCGGGCGCAGGAGAGGCGAAAAGCAGCATCCGCAAGAAATGTGTCTTCGGATCAACTATTTGCATGACCACCAAGTAATGACCAGGTTTCGCGTTTTCTTTTTGGAAGAGCGAGAGAGAGAGAGAGAGAGAGGGGGGGGGAGAGAGAGCGCGAGAGTGATGTCTTCTCAGTTGACTGGATGAATGGATGAATGTGAAGTTTCGAGCTCTCTCTCTCTGCTGGTGAGTGTGGTTAAAGCCTGCGCCGCTTACTGGTTTTGCGCTTCTCTTAAAAGCTCAGAGTCTGACCTGCGAGAATTAACCGTTGACGTGCGAGGCAGGCAGGCGAGCAGAGGGGGTGGGGGGGCAAAGGCACCCAAACGGTGGCCTTTGGCGTCTGTCTGTGGTCACTCTTAGAGCATGCACACAGGCAGGAATATCCGCACACACACAAAGACACACATGCTCACACACACCAGAGTCCCGACAGGCAGCAGCTTTTAAAAATCTCCTTTTCCCTCGCCTTCAAGTGTCGTCATCAGTGGGGAGGCAGGGTCACGGGCTTGTGATGTCACCAGACTACAAGGATTAAAAAAAAAAGAACAACAACAGAAAAAAAGTTTGGAGTAGACTAGATCGCACAGAAGGATTCTTTCACTGTGTCCTCTTCCCTCTGAGCCTGACACACACACTTTCTCTCCTCTCTCTATCTCTCTCTCTAACTCTCTGGTAAGCACACTCCTTCTATCTCTATCTCCTTCTCTCTCTTTCTTTCTTCAACAGTCTCCCTCCTTCACTCTCTTACTTTGACAGTCTCCCTCATTCTCTCTCTCTCTCTCTCCCTCCCTCTCTTTTTTCCTCCGCCTGGAGACGCGTGGTTCGGCTACTCTTCCTGGCACTCAGGGGAGGGGCGAGATGGAGCCGCTATACTCCCTTGGGTAATGAAGCCTCCGAGAAACATGTAAGAGAGAGAGAGAGAGAGAGAGAGAGGAGGAGATGGTGGGGATAATAGTGGGACTTGACAGAGTGTTAACCAGCCTTAGCCACAATCAACATATAGAGAGCAGTGCGTGGCATTTTATTACTTTCGTTTCTTTCTTTCGTTCTGTCTGTCTGCTTTTCGTTCTTCCTCCTATGCCACCCTCCTCCTTTTCTCATTGCTGTGGTCCCTTATTTTCTCTTTTGAAATGTTCTCTTTCTCCTCTGCTTTGTTCTTGCTGTAGACATTTTCTGTCCTCTGTAAAACATGACCTGTGAGTTTTTCTTCTGTCTTTCTCTCTCTCTCTTACACACACGCAATCTCTCTCTCACTCCCTTACGCAGTTGGGGCAATCCCATGTGTGACTATGAGAGAGTGAGTGAGGACATAGTTTGAATAATAGAAGAAGCACACACCCTCGTTGCAGTGTGAGTGTGTTTCCCTCTCTCTCTCTGTGTGTGTGTGTGTGTGTGTGTGTGTCAGTCCGTCAGTTTTGTTCACAGATGACGCAGCAACTCTTTTCTCTAATTGGCTCTCACCGTGGTGACAGACGGGGCGATTCCTGTAAGTGGCTGTAAATCTAGCCTACCTGTCCTCCCACCCCGACCCCTCGCAAACACCTCCACTCTTCTTTTTCTTCCTACCTCTTTCTCTCTGTCAACTTCTCCTACTGATTCTTAAAGATTCTCTCAGTCTTGCTGTCTGCATCCCACCCTTCTTGCTCTCTCTCTCTGTCTTTCTCTTTTATAGCTTTTCTCTCTGACAGGCTGCTCTTAATGTCTCTCTCTCTCTGACTCATCAGGTTCTAACCACACAAAGACATTTCTACTTAGCTCAACACCTTATGATCACAGGGTTTTGTTTTAACAGATAAAATATGCAGGCACATATCACATACCTGAGGTTTGGGAGGCATAGAATGTTGTTTGATTTTTTTTTCCCCATTATTTTATTCCCGTCAGACTGAATGACTTGAATGGCTGAATCTAACTCTCAATGTAACATTTTCAAGTTTCAAGTAGTTTAATAAGTCATTCTGTTCTGTTCCCCATCATCAAGGGTGTGCATAATGCCATATGACTTTGAGAGCAGCTTCAATCATACTCTTTAATTTTTAGAAGTCTGTTGTGTCAGGAATGCTTTCATTTTCACCTAGCCTTGTTTTCATGTAATAACACACACCAGTTGATGCTAAATCAGCCCCACTTTACATCAAAATGAATTTTTGTCCACAGTATATCAATCATGGTTGTAATTAACCCTGAACACAAATTTTACACCTCAGGGCACTAACATGATTATAGTGCACAACCGCCACACACACACATACACTGATGATATTTAAGTTTATTGCTGGATTCTGCATGTGTGTGTGTGTGTATGTGTATGTGTTTGTAAGGCTCTGTCTTTCTCTGTGTGTTTGTTGTGTGCTTCTTGTCTGTCTGTTTTTCTAAGGCCCACTTAAGAAAAGCGATAACTGTCATTAGCGAAGTGTTTTTTGGACACTACTAACACTACCAGTGTATTAATAAATAGAATCACTATGCATCATCAGTTGGTGCTCATATCAACACTGCAACTCT
>JAGFZM010001586.1:107117-149541 GCA_017657215.1 Limnothrissa miodon
TCACCTCAACACTACCACTGCACACTGATATAGGAAACAGTGATCAGGCGCATTTTCTGTAGCCTCAGTGCGTTTCCATTCCCCTTCATCATTAGCTGACCCCCACTCCTCAAAATACACACAAACACACACACACACACACACATACATTTTACACCCACCCACACACACACTCGCCATTTTTGTCAAGTATAACATTTGCTTTGGCTGGGCACTTGGTAAATATTTGTCCGTAGTGAGAGCATGCCTCTCCAGCCCCAGAAAGTTTGAGTCCCCATAACACCGTTTATGTGGTGCTGATGTCAGTCTATAAATACTAGACATTTCAAACGGTCTCAGGCCTCAGATTTATTGACCATCTAAACTGCTGTAAATTGCTAATTAGCTTTAGCGCATGTCAGCCTGGAGCCTTGGGTGTACACTGGAAGTTAGACATTTAGGGTTTAGTTACACTGCGTGCTAACACTGGGAGACTTGTGTTACACAGTTCAACAACATCACAAATTAACGCTGAGGATTAGTGAATGCTATTGAGAAGAAGGATCTTTGTTTGTATGATACAAGCTTGGGGTGAGTCACAGTAGCAATGGTTGCTATGTGTATCTGTGGGTCGCAATCAAAACATCAGGCAACCATCACTGGACACACAATATCATTTTGTCAACTCTTGCAACATACTGTAGTTTTGATGCTTCTGTACCACTCGTTTTAGCAACCATGTTTGGTAAGGATTTCTTCCGTCACAGAAATCACAGAAAGTTCACCTCCATCACTGACACACTAAAAGGGAGGAAACTGAATACATGAGGTAATATTACCAAAAGGATGTTTATATCCATCATGAATTATTTGGTATGGTCTTGAAGGGTATAATTTGAATGAAAGGAGATATTTTTCTCTGGTCATCCAATGGCAAGTCTACATCTCTCAATGACCCTGCAGGCTTTTCTTGTGGTGTCTCGTCTCCTTGGCTGTTTTTAGAGTTGCAGCTTGGAGGGAAAATAACATTGGCCTTTGAGTAGAGCCGAGGGTGGGGGTAACGTTTAATATCGAGTGGCGTGCTTACAAGTTCAACACACATTAAAAATAACTTAGGAGCTAGATTAAATCAGATCTCAGAGAAATGGGCAAGTGTAGATGTAATGTAATGACATTATTTTGTTAGGGGAGGTATTTTGGTTTGGTGGCTGACCGCTGCAAACTCAAGTGATTTTCGTCTTCCTCTTCGTTTTTAATCAAGGACTGGATCCAGAGAAAACATGACTCTCTACCTACACTACAGCTCAAAAACACCAAAACCCAGGGGGACTCCAGCGATAGTTTCCAAATATCCCCCACCTCTCTGACACACACACACACTCCCAATTCCCCCAACCCATGTTTAATTAGTGGGTTTAGTTTGTATGAGGGGTCTATGCTCTCTAAATATATACATAAGCCTACATGATACTTGGTGTGCAATCCTGTGTTTTAGCAATATTTCGAACACATTTTGTGCTGAAGAACTACACATGGACTACTGTAAGTCCACTTTCAAGTGAGTGTGTCTTTGGCTTGTGGTGTAGACCTCGTGAATGAGTTTGAAAAAGTCACACTCGCGTTGCTGGTATTTTGTTTGCGCTACAGACCAGCTGCTTATAGATATTACTGTCTTTTTCTGCTTCGGAGGAAAGCTGCTAGTTTTATGACTAGCGCAAGCTCAACACAGTGCAGTCAAATAGCCCCTGTTGCATTTGCAGTAATTCAGGAGCAAGCAGGGTCATTGTCCTGGCTCTTGAGAATGAATTTGGCCACTGCTTCATATATGCTACACAACACTTCAACAGACTAAAACAGTCACTGTGCAAACTCTGGTCATAACAAACCCCTTGTTATGGTCAGCCACTGAGTATGAGTCATGGACTCATACTCATACTGTCAAATCACATGATGCATAATAGTCACAATGCATGTATGCATACAGGGTACAATGCATGTATGCATGTTTGTGTGAGTCTAATGGTCCAAATCTTCTAGGGTCACTCAAAACTGCAGCCAGATATCGGTTTCAGTCAGAGCACAAGGATGTGGGAACACCAATCCACTGAATGACCTCCCCAGACAGTATCTCTATTATGGAGGCAATTAGTGTGACTCCATCGAGTTAAAAGCACTAAAGACGAAACATCACACGTAAGCAAATAGCTTAGAAAAGAAGCAGTGCTAACAAACAGGAGCTCAACTGAAGACCCACTAACAATGCAGTCAGACAAAAGGGGCTTTGTGCCCGAAATCTCTCTTTCTCCTCGACCGGACGAGTATGACAGCTCACTGGCACCGTCACATGATTTTACATGACTCTTCTTTCATGCTCAAGTAGCACAATGACACCATGATATGAAGTAAGATCATAACAGATCCTTTTTTATACCGTCTTGAAAAAGAGAGCTGTTTCATCAAGGAGCTGGAGCGGTAACTTTAGAATGATGGATGAGCGTATGGATTTTGTATGTTCTGGAGCGATCCCTCTGCTTTTGTAAGAGGATGGTCGCTGCTATCCTCCGTTTTGCCACAGTTTCATCTAATTTTTTGACAGTCTTGTCTCAGTTTAATGCAGATATGTCTAGAATTATTAGGTGTGGTTACTTAACGACAATGTGAACTATTTTTTATTAGGAAACCATAGCCGAAGACTAATTATATTTAACGTCACACTGGAAGGTTTAGGAATATCAAAGAAAGACACTTGAGATGCTTCGTTTGAAAGCGGCCCTGTTAAAAGTAATTCTGAAACGGTGCCAGTTGTCAGATGCATAGTTGGTCGATCTCTTTTACAAAAACTTCAGTTTGGCTACTGGCACATTCCCTGGAAGGGTTTGTCTTTACAGTAATTTGGCACACACACACACACCTAACTATTTGAAACTATTTATTATGCTAAACTATACTAAATTATATTGTAATCTAAAGTAATACAAACCAATTAACAACAGTGAAGTGAAGATTTTCATAATATAAAATAATATCGAGTGTGTTAAGCTTTCTGACCTGGAAATTCATGAATATTGTGGCGTATCTGCCTAAGGATCAATATGTGGTGTGACGGGCCTCAGCAGTGGTTGAGCAAGATAATAAATAACAGATGTTGTGGATTACAAGTGATTAAATGTTAGAGGTATGCAACTTTTTCCCCTTATGAATAACTATTGATGGACTGCCTTTCTCTGGAATGCATTTGTCATTAAGTGAGAGAACCATAAATTATGAAATATTTAGTTGATGATAAGCCTGTGTGTGGGTGGTGAAAGAGAATGTAGCCTACACTGAGTGGACAGTCTCTCTCAATCCAGTTGAGCATCTCGGGCTAGATTTAACGCATGTGTGCTTTTTGTTTGTGTGAGCAAACAACAAACATGGTGGCTATATTAAGACATGGCATGACCCCCCCACACTCACCTCTAAAAAGAGACAGCTCGTTTGGCCGGCGTCTCACTGTGGAACAAAGATGACCTCTCTGCTTGCAAGATATTTTGGTTTGTCATTTTTTAAAGATTTATGGCATGGCCTAATATTTACACTTCCATGCTGTTTGCACAGCAGGGTCTGGCTGAGGGGTGGCATCACCAGAAGTAACTGCCAATGACAGGCATTTACAAAAACACCCCACAACAGCCTACCGTGCCAGAGCAGGTGAACGGCATCTCTCCACGGCAACAAGAGCAACATAAGGACGGCCGTGGACTCCAGCCCCCTTTGCATGAAGCACATATGTGTGAGAAGGCCTCATCTTCACCAGCTCCTGTTTCAGTTTTTATGTGGAACTTTCCAGAAATAGAGAGAGCACAGACTTCCAAAGCAAATTTGTAAATTTCCCCTCGTTCTGTACATCCTGAGGAGTCATAATCCAGGGATTCATAGATTATTTCCAGTCAAGAAATTGTGCCAACAAGAGCAAAATATAGCTAGTTAAAAGTTGTTTATTTAAAAAAAATGGCGTATTTAAAGGTATTAAAGATGATGAACAATCCCACCAAAAAATATTCGAAGTGCTATTATACTACAACTTTCTCAAGTGAATAAACAGAGACAAAAATTAACAAAATGTTATTAAACAGGAGAAACCCATTTTCTGCTGACAAAATACAATGTAAAAAAAAAAAACCCTCTCGACTAAGCTAAGTTAAATGCAAGCATTAATGAGATCCTGAATAGATAGACACAAATAGGGAGAAAAATGACAGAAAACCACAAATTAGTGACAGCGAGCTCCCTTTAAAGACCGCTGTATTGCATTTAATTGCACTGCATTCTACTGGAGGCGGTCCGCGCTGCTGAACATTGCAAGTGCTGTGTCTACCGCTATAGGCCACGGTGGCTCATTTTAGCAGTATCAGTATGAAACTGATTAATTAAATGAAAAATGTTGCATAGTGGGCCTTTAACTAGCCTGAATTAGCCAATCACAAAGCTGAGTCACATAAACTAACATATTGGCACAATACAATTTAAAACTTAGTAAAATAGATAAAATTTATTTCACAGCATATTTTGGTTTCTTTTTAAGCCCAAAAAACTCTTTACGTTTTGGAGAACACACACCTCATATGAACTTCTGATGGCCTAATGAAGGCCTTGAAGGCTTTGAAGTCAATCTGGAACAGGCTTTGAACATTTTCTTATAAAAGTTAAAGACATATTTCAGTGTACAGTATATAAGCACCGCAACACTAACAGCTGACTCACCTGCAAGCTTTGACATCTCCGAATGCCACGGATGTTCAGACTGAGCAATTACACGAGAAACACACTTATCAGCAGCAGCTGTCAAATTCCTGCTCTGCTCTAAAATGGCCGCCTACATCTTTTGAGGTGGCGTGGCATGTGTTTAGTCATTGTCTCCCTCTTGATGTTTGCTCACTATTTAACTTTGTTGTTTCATCAAATTATGCTTTAATGCCTTTGCCAAGAAAGACCTAGGCCAAAAAAAGAAGCTTGCTGCAATTTACACCCACAGAGACGGCACCACCAAGTCATCAGAAGAACGCTGGTTGCAAATCCTCAAATAAACTCATTTGTAAAATGTTGATTTTTGCAGTCTCTCTGAACTCTTTTTTTAACCTCTTTCACTGACCATTTCTCTGTGTTTTATTTTGTTGTTGTTACTGTTTTTTTGTGGCTGTCTAAATGTGCATTTCATTGTTTCTGCACAGCTGCGCCTTCTGGGTATTTTCAGGTCCTCTGCTGCACACAGTTTGTGTTGGGGCATAACTGTTTACACTTGTCAGGACCCAGCAATGACCCAGACCATTGACTGGGTTGGCAATGTGAGTGTGTGTATAAATACGGTATGTGGACAGTTTGTCAGTTAGAGAGAGAGAGATAAAGAGCAGGGCTCTATTTCTAGAGTGACCAAACTCCCAGTCGGCATCTGCAAACTTTCAGCAGTGGCCGTACTCGCGACTTCTTGGCTTCACCCAAAGATGCTTTAGGACCAGAAAACTGCACCCCAGGAAGGAAGGAGAGAGCGAATAGCAGTGGAGTGGTGAGTAGGAGGGGAGGGGAGGGTGTTGCAGCAGGAACATGCTGATTTATCATCCACCCAGCAGGGTTGTGCAACCAATATTCGCTCCCTGCCAAAATATCTGGACACCCGTGGGTGACAAATGATTTGTTGTTTGTTTAAGAAGCCACTGCGATAGTCAACATTTTTTTTTTGTAATTCAAAGTTGCTGCATTTTCCCATTCACTGCGACCATTTCTAATAATATAATGTAGCACGGCAGAGCGTAAAGTGTGTCGGATTGGAAAATAAATTGCAAGCAGTCATAAGTGGAGGAGCAAAGAATCTCTTGTCTGTATTTGCATGCTCTGATAATTTTAATATGCCTCGCAATCTGATTTCCCAGATAAGTGAAGCTTCAGACGTAAATATCAGGTGGCCTGTTCCTGCAGTTGGCGAGAGCCAAGGAAACGACACCTGTTTATGTTGGATTCTCCCAAGGAGATATGCTGATTTCAAATCTACAATGAAACCGGCGGCTGGTGAATGCTCCTCTTTCAGCCTTTTCCTTTTTTATTTGTTTTATTTTTTTGTACCAATGATGTGGTGCTTTTGGCCTGATCCCAGGGACTGTAGTTTTCAGTATGTAATACTTAAATATTTACTCTACGCTCCAAAAAATATATGTTGCTATCCTGAGATGGGGACCATGAGACCAAGGGCCTTTAATGGCCACACCAAAGAGACTCAGCTCCAGCTTTGGCTCTGGCTCCAACGTCTGCGCGGACGCCGGGAGCGATTGCCAGCCCGTGGGGCTTAGCTTGTAGGTTCTGGTGGTCCAATCGAGCCGACACAAACCAGACGCACAGCCAGGAGTTTTGTCACGCACGGGTGGGAGGTCCTGATACGGCGGTCAGTATGACATCCGCTCCTGCCGGGCACTGTGGACCCTGGCCAGCTAATATCTAACCTGTCTCTACTCGTTTGGCTGGCTAGGGATCACAACCAAGGGTCACTCCTCGTGCCAAGCTCATCTTGAATTTCAATATGTTCACTTGTATCAATATTTTCCTAAAGGCTCGTATAAAATGTTGACTCTGACCACTCAAAATGAATTTCACAGGAGTAGGGAATATCTTATTGGGGGATGAAAGGTTATTATTTATGAGTTTTTTTGAAAAGTGTGAGATTAACATAGTCTCTTCTGTAAAGTGTGTTTTATACATTAAGGACACAAGATAGGAACTCAGATGTGGATTTTTTACATTCATATAAGGTGAGCCCTAGTTTGGATATGATTTTGGAAACTTAATATTTAATATTTTCCAAATATTCAAGGCCTTCATGTTGACATTTCTCTTGCAGACCATGCAGGGTTGTAAAGTAAATCATTTCATTTAAGCATGCATAGCTGGTTTGACCCAAAAAATAAAAACTGGGGTAAATCCAGGTCCCATGGTCCACTTTTTCTGAGTAGCTCCAAGTAGAATGAAAGGAATGTCTCTTCTTTTTGATATATTTCAGTGATATATTATGCTTAGAAATTTCTACACTTTTAAAAGCAGATTGTTTTCTCATCCTCCACTGTTATTTTATGTACTTATACATTTTTTATGTTTTATATTTTATTAAATACAGAGTTATAAATTATTTCAACAAGATATGTATTGGCTGAATGATTCACCTAAGACCTAATCCCTAAGCCATCAAAGACAAGTTGAATCATGCCAGACAGACTAAGTTTCCTGTTTACTGATTGAGAATTCAGGCCTTAGTGCTGGTGGGGTGAGTATTGGGAGCCAGTCACTGAGATGAAGCCCTGTTCCCATGGAGCTGTTCAGCTGATGGATGTTGAAGGGGGAAGCTCTGTGATGGGTGAAAAAAGCTGAGTCACACAGCAGTCACTAACTCCATGTCCAAGGCTCTCCAGGACTGCTCATACTTGCAGAACTTCTTTTGTAGCCAGTGCATTAGATTATGTGATTAGTAAGTGTTTGCATACATGATGGAGTATGGTAGTCTCGCCCTCGCCAGCCCCGCCCTGGACTTACATTTCATTTCGTCCAGAGGGTCTGGGAGCACTCCATTGACAATCGTTCTCTCATTAGATATGTGGTTTCTGCTGAAGTTTAAACTGATTGGATCTGCCTTTACCCAATCGCTAACGCCTGGTCATGACGTATGCAACGCGACGGCTTATGAAGGATGATAGCTTCCCTACCATTTAGCCTAGTCACTTCCTTGGAAACTAACGGAGCAAGCTGGAAAATCAAACTTTTCCCGAACCCTGTGGGTAGTAGGGCCACAACATCTTTTCCGCTGATAAAATTAAATAAAGATTGTTCTTGTTCAGACTTCAGTTCCTGTATGTTCTGAAGCGTTCCTACAACGGACTGAATAGCCTCCTGTACTAGGTTTGCTGCCGCCATTGTTATTGTGCGCACTGCGCAGCTGCGCAGCCAGGCAACGTTGCGTACAAAACCGGCGTCATTGCTCACTAGAACACTCCCACTTATCGCTGATTGGGCCGGCAGAATGCTGACCTGGAGAGAACGATTGTCAATGGAGTGCTCCCAGACCCTCTGGATGAAATGAAATGAAAGTCCAGGGCGGGGCCGGCGAGGGCGAGGCTAAGAGTATGGAGCACTGGTAAATAAATGTATGTTGTATTTATTGGTTGTGTGTGATTACAGAAGGCAGACATTTGTATGTTAGCTACAGAGATGTGTTCGGACTGAAAATTACTTTTTCTGCTCGGTTTATAAAGCCTTTTGATGCATGAGTGACAGATTTCAGGACTTGTGAGACATGTAAAGATAAGTGTGTGAGCAGTTGAAAAAAATCAATGCAATTCCCTTCCAACTATGACATAATATAATCACTTTCTAACTGTAACATAATGTAATCACTTACCAATTACTATAATGTAATCACTTTCCAACTATTATAATTTAATATGCTTCTTCTGTTTCTGTAAGCGACTCAAAGGAATCATTTGAGACACTGCATTGTTTCCTCTTAGACTGTGTAACTGTGTACCTGCAGTGATTACAAAGATAATTCAACCCTTTTGTCTTCTCTATTTACTGAAGTGAGGCGATGTAATCCATCTCATTCCATCTAATGACATTTGCATGTGCTTCCACTAATGTGTGACTTTCAAACACTACCTCTGTAAACTTACACAACCAGTTATTCCATGTCGAAGCATGCCTGTCCTGGAGTAACCTCTTGCTGTGGTTCTCATTCTTCTGTGCCACGGCCCAAATAGAGAGAGAGAAAGATGTGTGTGTGTGTGTGTGTGTAGAAATGTTCCCCATTTAGTAGTGTGGTCTAGGTGCCAGAATGTTACTGAGGGCTAATTTCCATCCGACACCTCGGCCTATACAAGCAGCGCAAACAGATTGATAGCACTTTTAAAATCAGAGGAGTCTTTTCTCACACCTTTGTCTGGGTTCATGTCGCTGCTACCATTGCTTGGCTTCTTCTTTTTTTTCTTTTGCTCGCTGTCAAATGAGAGAACCGATACCCTTGGATTGCTTGCTTTGGAAGTCCGAGAGCAAACCTTGGAGGGCTGGAGAGCCCGGATCCAGTGTGCATTTCAAAAGAACCACTATTATTGCTAACCCTCCATGAAAATGTGTTATTTTATTCCACTCTATATTTTCCTTTTTATATCCCCCTTTTTTCATTCTCTTCTTCATCTTCTGTGCGTTGTGATGTATGTGTGTGGCCAACAGGCGAAAGCTCACGTAGGTTTCGGAGAGTCCTGGGAGGACTTAACTCTACGGGCCTGACCTACAGCATCTGGGTGGCCGTTAAGAATGGTATTTGACATTTCAACATGGCCTTTATGGGTTATATTCCTTTTTCACATTGGGTCTCCATACAGTATGTGGTTCCTGGACTAGTTGTAATGAACAGTGTTACTTGCCTTGTGTAGATGTTTTTATTTTAATGCCTGTCCACTAATACATATTTATGCCCGATCATCAGGGTAAAGATGGGCACATTGGCAAAGTTCTCCAATGCCATATGGTTCTTGGAAAAACACCAATGTCATTTTTGTGTTTTCTGTTCAGTCGTCAGCCCTCCTCTTTTTTTATTTTATTGCGTAAATCAGTTAATAAATCCACTAAATGGCTGAGAGAGAGAGAGAAATTGGACATCATGCTTGGTCAACTCATTGTCAAAGTTCTCCAAAGCCATATGGTTCTTGGAAATAGGCTACTGCCAAATTTGTTCAGCCTAATTTTTTATTTTATTTATTTTTTATTACTTAAAACAATTAATTAATCCAGTGAATTGCCGAATAGAAAAATGGTAGAGAATGAGGGTGAGAGAAAAAGAGAGAGAAATTGGACATTGCTTTTGGTCAACTCAGTAGTCACCCATAGCAACATGTCAGCCACACTTGGTACCATATCACATGCGCGCTTGGATGTGAGTCTTTCCAAGCGGTCTAGTTTAATCATATTTCATACAACATTATCCCCGCGCATAAAAATAAAAGGCCCATTTCCTATTGACTGCCGCCACCCCCGCTGCACTTTTCCAGCACACATATGGTTTTGGTGTACGACTCATGAATGGGCTCCATGCTGATGAGTGGAGTTATATCTGCACAAGCCACAAAAGTCATTGGGTAATCTGAGTAATCATCTCCATGTGTGTGTGTGTGTGTGTGTGTATGTCTATGCGTGTGTGTGTCTATGTATGTGTATGTGTGAGTGTTTATGTGTATGTATGTTTATGTGTTCATCTATGCATGTTTATGTGTGTGTACATGTATGTATGTACGTCTGTCTGTGTCTGTATGTATGTATGTATGTATGTATGTCTGTGTGTGTATGTTGGGGGGCCTTTGATGGAGGACTGTGGAGGAGAGGCCCCACAGTACACTGGCCATGTGCTCCTGGTCCCTATCGCAGGGCTGGGCACTACCTCCACCGCAAGCTCCACTGGCCAGCCTTGGAGCCGGCGAGGGGATTTAGTTTCCAGCGCGGAGGACTGTCTGTGTTTAAGGCCTTTTATTTATGGAGGTGTTCTTGATGGGCTGACTCATAATGTACAAGGCTTATTCAGGGATGGTTAGGGCCCTATGATTTCCACAACGCAGTAAACGTGGACGAAATCACGGAATCTAGTCATAAAAATGGAATTTACTGAACCCGGAATCGAACAGAATTCGGGCATTTCCGCGTTCACAAAATAAATGCAATCGCCAACTTACAAGACAAACACGGTTTCTGCCCGCTTTTGTCACAACTTTCAATTTCAATGAGTCTCCGAGGTTGCCTAGAGACCATATCTTGTTAATCACGTGAGTTTGTTTCCAATCCTCACAGATGCGAGGGATACGTCTAAACATAGCCAGCCTCTGCTGCAAAACCAGCAGCTTCTAAAAAGTTATGAAATACGCAATTTAAATTTTAAAGTGGGGCGCTCTAGAATCTTTGCGATTGACTGACAGATTTCAGGTAGAGCTATATAAACTATTTTTATGCATCTGGTCAACAACTTTTCTGCAAATGCTGTTAAAGGATTTATCCGGAGTAAAATACACTTTAGATCAATTTACGGATGATTGGGAGTACATACGTTGAGTTGACATCAAAATCATGTAATTCGGATGTGTTTTGAGAAAGTTATATTTTACCGTTTTGAGCCAAAACTCGTTAGCCTGGAAGTGACCCGGGCATATCATTTCCACCGCTATACAACGCTATTTTTATACCTCTTCTACAGTTCCAAACAACATTACACTTACATGGTAGTGAGTAGAGGGTCCCTAAAGCCAAACCGAAGTATCCTGAGGTCTTCATGTAGTCGGATAGAGAGTCGAGAATGAATTTTAAGGAGCTAGTACCTTGCCGGAAATGGTGCCGCTTTAGTTGCCATGAAGTTGAGCTGTATAATGAAAAAAGTTGTAATGGACTATTTTTGGATATCTACTTTAGGGTTAACAGTGGCTATAACATATATTTCTGTATGTGTTAAAATGAAACTGTTCATTTGATATGTGTGGTTGTGTGTCATTGACTTTTAAAGCTAAATATTGATTAAAATTGTAAATTTTTGCTTTTTTTCCCATGCACTCCAAAATTAGACACTTATTAAGGTAACTAAATAGGATTATAATGTAAAACACAGAATTCAGAAAAATAAAAATGGAAAAAGTGGAATTTAGGAAAAAAGAAAATGGAATTTGGGAAAAAATAAAACGGATTTTATAGGGCCCTAGATGGTGGCGGTGGTGCTGGATGAATTAGGGGCCGGAGGTTGCTAACACAAAGAGTATGATGTATGGCCGCCCGGAACATTTAGAATCATCAAACGCAGCTTAGATGGTGGCCTTTGGCCTCTGTTGCGCTTGGACTTGAGTCGGAGTGGAATGATTTGGAGAGCCGGTTGAGAAGGTCCCCCTCTGTGTTGCCAGTCCATTTGAGGTCGACGATTTTAAAGAGAAAACAGCATATATTTATATATGTTTTTCAAGCCCAGTTTGGTGTATTTTCAAGCATTTCATTTTTTTTATGTACATGTGCGACCTTCAAGATAACTTTTTACCACCCAACTTTTGCTGCCTGCCAACTTGATTAATGCCCGCCTCTATAGAGTGATGGATACGTGTTTTGGCCACCGTGGTATTTGATCTCGCTGTCGTGCCTTGACATCTAAGCTTGAGTGGGCGTGGGCCGTCTCTGATTAAGGAAGCTAATCTGACCCACACAGATGGCAACTAGTGGTGGCAGATCTCTCTCTCTCTCTCTCTCTCTCTCTTTCATTTTTTCTAATTTCTCCCTCTTTCTCTCGGAGCGGCTGCCAGCTGACAAACCTTCACTGAATCAGAATCTTTGATCCACCAGGGAAGAGGAAGGGGGAAAAAACATGCAGGACTCGTTTGGTTGTGATCTCTGCATCATTTAGACAGTGAAATGTGAGGCCATCATTTTCTGGAAGTTATTTTGGTCTTTAGTGTCTCTAGTGTTTTAGTGCCCCCCAGCACCCCCTCACACACACACCCTCACAAAATTGCTAGAAGCTGTGCTTCTGTGGTGCTGACGTTACAAGGCATTTACTTGCAACTCTCAAAGGCCTCTCTTCTATCACTTTTGATGGTTAACATATTTTTTAGAATGATTAGAGTCACAGTAAAATACAGTTAGCATAAAGCATCCTTTTCTCTGTGCTTTGTGTATGTGTGTGTATATGGTGTGTAGGGGTGTGTTTCTAATTTTAGTTTTTTTTTTTGTTGTTGTCACACCAGGGACATCTGCAAACAGAGGCACAGCTGTCAGGTGGGCCAGGTTCTCTTCCCACATTGTGAGGATGTGTCACTTTGGATTGAAGCGTGTGCTACAGTAAGTACCAGTCAGCTTCACTATGCTTTGTCCATGAGTTAAGTCATTGATAATTGATCTAAGAACAAGGGGCAATGCATCTTTTCATCTCTTAATGAAGATGTGGATGCTGAGTGTGCCGTGTGCGTTGGATTATATTTGGAAACCCATGCTGTCTCACTCATAATTGTACAGTAGAAAAGTAGCTGATAGAGGGATTCTGCTATTTTGTAGCTCGATGGGAAAGTGATGTTTGGCTGTAGTCAAGGCTACCCAGCCCAAGCACACTCCATGGCCTTCAAGGAAGCTTTCTGTGGGTGGTGCGAAGACCAGCTAACCGTATGTCAGCTTGACTCCTGGTTTTTCCTCTGGCTTGGGCACGCCCGAGCTCCTCACCAAAACTATGCGCATGGTGTCTTTTCCATAATGTGAGTGATCGGCAGCGCAAGAGGCCGAGAATTACTGAGGTCGGCCCGTTTCCTGTTGTTTAATAACAGCACTCATCAGGCGCCAGCTCGCGTCACTTAAGAAGCTTGATTCTCTAATCTGCAGTGATATTTTTTGCTCCTGCTAGACCAGCAAGGATGAGAACGCACACTGGTTATCGGCGGAAATGATGTATTTCCAAGGAAGTGGGTGGCTCAACTGAGCTTTGCTAAGAAGGAGCTTCTCTATTTTGGTCTGAAAACAGCCACACTTGCACATATTTCAACTTGTACAAAAGTGACCATATCCTGTTAGGGATGGACGCAGACAGTTTAATGGTATGTGACTGACAGAGGAAGAAAAAAGAAAATGAAATACAAGTCATTGTCTTAGTCTTCCCCAGCTCTGGCCTAAGCATGACTGGCCAGTGTCTTAAGTCATTCCCATTGGGGTGAAGGACACTTAAGTGCTACCTGATGTTTGCGGTGATGTGTGTGGACACTGTGGGGTTTTCTTAGGCGTGCCTTGACAAGGACGCACAATAATTTTGCCATTTACTGCGGTCTCGTGATGGTGCACTGCCGTTGTTATATTGGTTTGGAATGTACCATTCTATTTTTGAGAGGGCCCACTCATTTTTGGGTTATGGGCTGTATCTCTTTGCTGGTTCTCTGTCCCAAGCATGGGAAGTTTTGACTGGCTGTTCTGTATTTTGTCACAGTGTATTTATGGTGTACGGGTACAGTGCTACCAGTAAGCATTAAGATGTTAAAACATATTTATGTTAGGAACTTTTGTTTAGTCATAACCCGAACCCTAAGTCTGAGAATTTACTATTTGGAAGCCACAATTTACGTTAGGTGTTGTTTATGTGTGTCTTCTGAAAGATGCTGTTTATATCAGTTTCACAAAAAGATAAATCCAAGTGTAAAGTCTACCAGAGGACATTATAGTCCGATAATGTTGGCCCATTCGCAGAGGGTGTCAGGGCCAGGGAAGCACTACAGTACAGTGAAAATATCATTTGTTGTCTCATGCAAACATAAATTAACTAAATGTGACATTTACAGTAATCAGAATTGTAATGTGGTCAGTCTAACAGTGGTCACTCAGTCAAAAAAAGACATTCTAATCACAAATCACCTGTGACACATTCTAATTTACGCATTCCGAAAAAAAAAAAACCCATCAGAACAAAAAACAAAACAACAAAACAGATTCTGGAAATAAAGATGCATCAGGGATGAGAGCATGAGGTCCTTGTCTCAACCAGAATCCTGACAGATCTTAGACTTAGTCTTAGACTGTCTTAATCTAAGTCTGGCGTTATTGTCATTCAACACATCAACAGCGCTGATATTAAAAGATATCATTTGCTTGGCTCACAGGGAAGCTTCAAGGCTTCACTGTCTGGTCCTATGGCTCGTGAATGTCATGCAGTACACTGCAGATGTCTGCTCTTAATGCAGACTGACAGACGTGGGATATTTGAAGAACGTAGCAAAATAAGCCGTGCTTCTATAGCGCAGTCTGCCAGTGCTACGAGAGGAATAACACATCCACGTCCAGAGCTGGTTGGCGGACTGGCTGGCTCTGGTGCAGAGGCTGCTGTTTATTTTTCTGCACCGAGCACATCTATGGAATTTCAGAATTAACTGACAGATTTCAAAATATTTAGAGATGCGGCACAAAAACAGAGCCGACATCAAACGCTCTCCATCATCGCCAGCGCTCACGAACGCCACCACCGTTTCTCCTGCGGCTTCCTGTCAGTCACTCGGACGCCGCTCTCCTGACAGACCTGATGAAAACCCCTGCACTCCTAATTCTCTCTCTTCTAGAGTGTGCGCCTGTTTTATTCGAAGATGCTCTGTTGCAAGAAAAACAAGAAAAGACAAGAAAAATTAGATTTTTAACACACATTGAAAAGACATCCATACTCATACTATATGTACATGATTTCGGCATATACAGTGGCACATTCAACCCCTGGTCTTGTGCAGCCCTTTTTATAAGGCTACTTCTGAGTAGGGTTGCAAAGGGGTGGAAAATTTCCGGTAAATTTCTGGAAACTTTCCGGAAACTTTCCATGGAAACTTTAGCTTGGGAATTTTAGAAATATTCAAAAATGGAAATTTGTGGAAATTATGTGAATTTATGGGAATTAACTGGAAATTTTGGATGATTTTAAGAAACATAGACCATATGACTCATATAACAACAACATATTTTGTCATAAGACATTTTTGCAAAAAATATACAATTAAATTAAAAATATAGCATTTTTCTGTTAAATATGTAGATTGTAAACTGAACAAATGGAAAGGGCTATCAAAACATTTAAATGATGTATGAAATCAGGTGTGGTTATGTAAAACTGCTTAGCAGGACGCAGAAGAAACAGCACATTTTGTGCTATCTAGCACCATGATAAGCTAACTTCTTTAATACAAAGGTGCTAGCTAGCTTACCTTTAACATATCTGCCTTACCAGTGAGCTAGCAATCTAAAATCTAACATTTCAGAACAAATATAATCTAAGTCATCATCATAACTTGCTTGACTGTTTGTAGTCCTCAAATGTGTAGCCTCACATGTCTGTATCAGTGACTGTATGTGGCTCATAAAGGTTGCTTTAGCAGTCCATAATTCTAGAAATCATTGAGATGTGATGGGAGGATGCACAATGCGTATAGGAGGTGCGGCCTCAATAGCCCTGCATTAAGAAGTGTGTTATGCCCCTGTGATTGAAGAATAGCAAATTATAGGCTACTCAACTTTATGCATATCACATCTCATAGCTTTAGCCAAGACTGCTAAAATATTATTTTCTACCAACTGTCTTTATGTTCCTGACCTTTAGTTTAGTTAGTTAGATAATTCCCAGTTTTTTCCAATTAATTCCCAGTAATTCCCATAAATTCCCATATATTCCCGTTAATTCCCATGGAAAGTTTCCAACTTTGAAAATTCCCGGAATTTTGCAACCCTACTTCTGAGGATGTAGGGCAGGTGAAGGTCAAGGGTGATGCATGGTAATGGTGACGGCTCACTTAGTAGCTGACAGCCTATAAGCTACTTAGTTGACACTTAGGGTCATACAGTATGTCATCTACAAACATGTGTCCACGGTGAATGTGTGTGTGTGCATATCATGTTTGGTGTCTGTTGGAGTGTGTGTCCAATGAATGCAGTTATAGAGTGTCGGTGCAAGCATGTTCGCATGCGTGCGTGCTTGAGTGTCTGTGCATCCAAAGGGTGTAAAGTGCATGTGTGTCTTTCTATGCAAGCACGTGTAGCATGTGTGTGCATGCCGGTGTGTGTGTGTGTGTGTGTGTGTGTGTGTCTGTGTGAGTGTTAGGGATATAGAATAATCCATTCCTCTGTCAGGAGCCTTGAGTGTGCCAGTAATTGAACTCAGTTGTTTGAGCTTGATAGTAATAAAAGCTGATTTGTATTTCAGTTAAACAAAAATAACTTCACCCATTTTTGGCGCCACAAAATCAGCCTGGCTAAATGGAACTCATTTGGATTCGCATAATGTCAGACGGGGATCTGTCATCTCCAATGTGTAAACATTTAAGATGCGACAGTATGTGCGTGGCTCTCAGTAATACAGCTTCAATAAACCCGGGTGTCAGGCACACTTGATTTATTTGAAGTAGCGGGGAAGAGTTTAATATGGGCCACATGCTTCTAATAGCCAGAGTTGTCTCGCAGCCGCTGGGGTGGCTGTGTAGCCAGTGATTGATGCAAGGGAGGACAGTCAAGGGTCAAGGGTCAAGTGCCAAAGCCAGTCACGGTCACAGAATCGGGTCGGGTGAATCCTTCGGGTCCAATCCAAGAGCCATCTGGGTCACACGGGCAGAGAGAAAGATATAAAATCAATGAAAAAATTATGAAAAGGAGCAAGGACACTTCTTTTTGGAAACACAATCAGTAAAACACAGATCTATTCCCTTAACTGTAGTCCTCTCACACCTGAATGCACAATGTGTTTTTTCATATATTGATAAGCGCATCACTTTGTTCAGTGGCTTTTGAGCCTTCATTTGTTAGTTGCAGATTTAATTGATGACCAAATGCATTTTGTCTTTTTTTTACAGCCCTATCTGTTCCACAGGTGACTGATAATTGTTTAGAGAATTTCAGTTTTTGTATCTGGTACGTGAGGAGGATGTCAGGTGTTTTTGTTTCTGATTTGTCTGTTGGGTGTGTCAGCTCCACAGTAACACATCAGTGTTGAGTATTATATTTCTTACCCGTCGTCACAGAAATGTATAAGTGTGTCTAGACAAATACAGTGTTGATTTGGAATTCTGGCTTAAAGTGATGGGGGTGCAGAGCTGAAGAAAAAGTGTTTAGATGACTCAAGTTTTCTTCCCACGGGGCAGCAAAAGCTGTCAGTGCGCTTGGAGTCGTTGTTGAGTCTACGGCCCCCCGTTCGTTTTATTTGTTTCCTTGAAGCGATTGATCACTGTCCAGTCTTCGGCCTCCACAATGAGGGCTGTCTTTGTAGTCCTGCAGCATGGAGCAAAGCCCTCTGTGACTAAACAAGTGGAAGAAATTACAGCACCCAAGTGAATTATGGGGTTTTGCTCTTGGACGCCTCTGGCATTTATTACATTACGAGTGCATTAATGCAAGCAACTGAAATGATTTAGGGGAAGTAATAAACGTTTAGCCCTGTATATTGTTCTAATGGTCTCAACAAGCCCTCCAGAAAGAACACATCTCATTATGAGATCTTAAAAACACAAGTCATTGTTGATTGTTTTTTTTTTTATCTCCCGAGCAATAATGTTAAAGTGAGTGTTTCCAAGTATAAGCAATTTAGGCCACAAAAATCAGAGGGTGAATGGCAGCCTATCATGAATGATACATTTCTCCAACTGAATTTCATCATATGAAAAGTTAAGTCATTGAGATAAATTTAGATCAACTTTGATCAACTTAATCATCAGTTCACATCCAACTGGATTGGAAACACACTAAGTAATCTCAAACAACAGGGTATATGCTGATATGCTCCGTAGTATAGATTTAAAGGAACAGAACATTGTTTTTCAATATTGGACTATGTTCTTCCCCTAACTTAGATGGCACAGACCTCTCTCATGTCAGTACGTACAGTCAATCACTCTGGTGAATGGCACATTTACCTTGGCCCATTAGGGTCCAAATAGGGATGAAATTAGAAAAAACCAAACTCATCCACGTCTTTCCTGTTTATGTATGGTGACACAAAGTAAAATTTGTGGATAAAAAGGATAACTTTAATGTATGGTGGAAAAACACTTGGGAGCCCCTTCGCAGACGGTGCAATAACATCATGTGAACATAAACAATATACCTTCTGCTTGCTATCACTGCGCTGCTATCTAAAGGCTCCCAAGTGTTTTCCCGCTGTACATTATAGTTGTCCTCATTATCCGCACATTTAACTTTGTGTCACCATAGTTAGGCGGCTAACAACTCGAGTAACTGTAATGTTTGTAAATAGGAAAGATGTGGATGTCTTTGGTGGCTGTTTGGACCCCTGTTTGGACCCTAATGAAAGAACTGGACTAAGCTAAATGTGCCGTGTGCCAGAGGGATTGAGAGCGTGCACTGAGATGAGAGAGGTATGTATCAATTTGTCTAAGTTAAAGGAAGAACATAGTTCAATATCAACGGTGGCGTGTTCCTTTAAGGATTTCATTGACTCTGTTTTATCACATTTGTTTAATTTCTTGAACAGGTGACAGAAGAAAGTAATCGGGACATCCTGTAAGATTCCCTATGTCCAAAAGCACATTGTTCTGAATGCGCAGATGACAGCAGTTATCTGGGGAATCTTCCATGTGTGATTTTGTCATATTATACGAGTCCTCTGAAACACACGACCCTTGCAGCCAGAAAGCAGGGCCAAACATCTGATACTGACTGTCTTTATGGGACTGTGAAATTTGCTAACTTGGCAACATGTCGCTTGTTGTCATTTCTTGGTGTGAGGCATTGGCCGATGGCGCTGTCAGACTTTAAATCAACTTCCTCTTAAATTCATCATGCTCTGAAGTCCATTCTGATAGCCCTTTGCTGTATCAGGCTCTGGCTGTGTGTCTGTGTGTTTCTTTGTGCACAAGAGCATGTGTTTGTGTGTGTGTGTGTGTGTGTGTGTGTATGTGTTTGTGGTTTGTGCGAGTGTGTAAGTGTGTGTGTGTGTGTGTGTGTGTGTGTGTGTCTTTGCATTTTGACTGTCCAGATGGCTGAAATTCTAAAATCTGTGGCCTTAGAAAATGTCTTCAGCTGCTCCCCTTTATCTCTCACACAAACACACACACACAGACACACATACTCACCCCACACACTTACACACACACAGACACACACGTACTCAACCACACACACTCCCATTTGCTGCAACCACAGCTCTCATATCTCAGCGGAGCACGGAAGTGTTTGGCAGCGCTGGTAGAGGATGCTGTAAATAAGGCACCAGTGTGGAGATGAACAGCATCCAGACCCCAAGGTGACCTTGGAGTCCATTCAATTCAATTTACATTGTATACTTATATACTAAGAGTACTTGTATATCCAGTACGCACTATGCTTATACATGTATAACGATATTTAGCCCAGTTGTTCAAGGTCACCTAGTGTTGTCGCTAGGAAAAAGAACAGAAAAACTTGGTACAGCATACAATAGACATGCATTGAATTGGGCAAAAAAAAAAAAAATTCAGCATAAAGTGCCACTAGTTTGGACAGTCTGTCTACAGTATACTGAATAAAATTTGTGACCTTGAACACCAGAGTCTATGGGTTGGTTTAGTTCAGACAATCCAAGGCTATCAATTTAAGGTGTGTATATACTCTATCCTCAGTGTGAATGACAACTGCTTTGAGTAACGTCCCATTTAATAGCAAACCAACACACTGGATGTATTCCTGCCTCATCCTCCCACATTAAGGTTTAAGCATTAAGTCTTGGTCAAAGTGAGGCATCTAATGAAAAAAAAGAGTCCTGATGCCACCCAAAATAGACTGCATGTGCAGACAAGGAATGTCATTTTGTTCCATTCGACCCTCCCAGCTACTAGAAAAGTCTCTCACATGTAATGTCTGAGGGAACGTCTCAGAAAAAGAAAGAAAGAAAAAAACAGAAACCCTCTTCTGCGAAATAATTTCAGAGATCTTGCTTCATGGTGTCCTATGGGGGAAATGAGCGCCTGTGTTGCCCATTCTGCTGTCGGCCCTTAATGTGTTTTAAGCCTTTCCATTCCATAATGAGAACAAAGGGGACAAACGGCACTTTCAAGTGACTGAAGGACTAAAACCGTGAGACACAACAGGAGACGCGTTGCTTAGTGGCTGGACTGCATCCTGTCCCAGGCATGGTGATACAGAAACATTCTCTCTCTTTTTTTTTCCTCCGCTGTGATAAATTGTTAAAAATCACACGGAAAGTGACCACAGTTGTTCAACAAACGTGGCGTGCGTCTTTCTCTGTCCCTCTGCTTCTGTCGTATAATTTGCCTGTTTTCCAAGTGCTCTCATGTGGTAGGGAAACATTTACTGTAGCAAGCTCTGATGGCACGCTGCTTTTTTAGTCTAGTTGACTCAGGACTTGAAGGCCCTCTTCATAGAGACAGTGTTTTTGGACAAGCCGTGTGTTATGTGCCATGCTTAGGACACAATTTCAGTGCTTCAGTAGCCAGACTTTAGCTAGCTGGCATGCAGATCTGTCATAGTCATCTTTCTATCGTTCTGTCTTGTTCATTTTGTCTCTTCCTCTCTCTCTCTTTTGTACATACATACACACACACACACACAGGCACATGTAATATAATACCATGGACAATACAAGGACAGAGAAAACAGGAGACACACACACATGCCCACAGAAAAAATAAGCATTTATTACCCCTGCCATCACACAAACACACACACACACACACACACACACACACACCTGCACCACCATGTTACACAGAAAAGGGGCATACCTGCACACCACTGACAGACTATCTCTTTTTACAGACTATCTCTTTTTTTCTCGTCCACTAGTCACACACAGAGACACACATTCTTTTGCTCTTTCTATTGCATACAAACACACACACACACACACACACATGCACCACCATGCCAAACAGAAAAGGGGCATACCTCTAGGCACACAACATACTGTCTATCTCTCTTTTTCTCTCCTCCACTCTTTTAAATGTAGAGACACACAGTTTCTCAATCTCTTTGTACAAATACACACACACACACACACACACTGATGTGGCTGGGCAACATGTCAAACTCTCACCTGTTCCCAGCACTGAAGCGACGTCGGAGGCCTTTCATGTCTGAGTTGTGTTTACAGGCAGCCAGCCAGTCAGATTAGCCCACGGGCTTCAACAGCGCTTCACATGTCTCAGGTGCTACAATATCACCTGATATCACCTGTACCTACCGTATACCTGAGCTTGACAACCAAGAAAACCACCTGCTCAGAGAAGATAAGGGCACATGGCATGCTGAATTACACAATACTCTACTCGACTCGATAAATACTTTTAAAAAGAGAAAAATATTAGAATTTAGAAATGTGAAACTATGAATCTTGAGTGAATATGTCTTCCTCAGCCACACAGTAGGCAACTATTCACCCTCTCAAGATGACAGAAAATCTGGCTTTTCTAGGTGTAACTGTCTTCCGTCTAGTCTGATTATAATCAAAATACTCTGATTGATTAAAAACAAACAAAGAAACAAAACTTCAGAGGAAACTGATTGATTAAACCAAAGAGCTTTGGAGATACAGCAAAGTACAGCTAAACATGGGCATGAGCTAGATGTGACAAACAGACCTTGGTATTTCAAGGTCCAAATCAAATAGAAAAGGCCAAGTGCTAAATGCTATTGTGTGATGGTGGCAAACCAAAACACAGACATATAAAGCGTAGCCATTATCACTCAACGAGATCTGCAACCATGCACATTCCTTTATTTGTCAATTCAGCAGCTGCTTTGAATATGAATTCTACTCGATGTTCCACGAGAGCAGGACGGAACACGCACACATCCCGAAAGACACATCACACACCAGGCCAGACACAACACTGCGGTTTCACACTTTGGTAAACTAACAATTTAAGCTTCAATTTTGTTACAACACAAATTATGAAAAAAGTGTCCTACTTTTTGTGTTATTGATTTCCAAATCTTTTTTTTCATGCTGACATATTTGATAAATACAGAGAGGCTCCAAGGCTTACACCCACACCCTCAGAGGGTTACAAAACCTACAACAAAACAATTATTGACACCAAATAGTGGTACCATGATCATCATTACCTTAAAGAGGCACTCAGTAAGTCTGTTTTTTAACCCTGCATTAAACGCCACAAACCTGTAGGGGGAGCTCTGTACAGTTAGCTGTATTGCTGTAGTGTACACTCCCTCAGAAGTTGCAAGTTCCGTGTTCACTATACAGGGCTGTACAGCAGTGCGTTAAATCGCCGTTTGCTACACAACAGACCAGTCTAACAGAAAAAACGATTTCTGGTTCCCACAGAGAGTGGGCTTTCTGTCACATCCACCTAATGAGCTGTCACATACTATGATGAGAAAAAACTTGAAACACATACTTTAAACACACACACATATGACAAACATTGCACAAAGCAACACTATAGCTGCCTAATGCTCTGTCATTATCATAACATGAAATTGTCCTGCTTCATTGTCACAGACTGGGGAGGGGGGGAGTGGCCAAAGAGTGTTGTAGTACATATGCTTTTCCCCTATGAACTTATCCATAGTATTACTAGTATTACTATACTGGTTTCATCATGTGTACAGGTTTCTCTGTATTGTTTAAGCACTGATTTCATTCTATGGTTGTGCTGGAATCGTTCAAAAATTAGTTTTTTTTTTGTCTTATCTATTCTCCAAGGATTTAACAGGATTTCCTCTTTGCTCACTTACAGTAAATCTCATTCTGATTTTCACCATCAACAGCAAATTCTCCTTTAATATAAATCTATAAATACAGTACAGCAACATATCAAATCTTGTTGGTCCAAAAGCATCTGTTTGTTTCGGCTGTTGATCCATTGAAATGGTTGGTGTTTTCATTGCATCGTGAAAAACCTAACCAAGTAGTAGCCACAGAGTAGCAAGCGTGGCATGAAAAAGATGTTTTGAAACATTTTTAAAAGAGGGCTTGTGTTCTCTCCTCATCCAGGCAGTGGGAGTTTATTAGTTCAACGTAGAGGCCACTCATAGTCTTAAGGAGCCGACCCTGACTCGGTGCATGCTACTTAGTTGAGACCGCAACAATAATAGAGTGAATTATACAATAAATCCTCTCCAGATGTTCATGTGTGTGTGCATGTGTGTGTGGGTGTGGGTGTGTGCAAGAGCTAGTCTACCCCCCACATCTTTGACAGTGTACATGGGATCTGCAGTAGCTGTCAGTGTTTAATAGTCCCCCCCCCCCCCCCCACACACACACACACACACACACACACATTATCAACTCTTTAGAATCACTGCACAATATCTGCATTAAATACAACAGAAGCAGAGTAATCTGAGTTGCAATCATTGTCTATCATGCAGCCCTACCACCCTACTGTACCATATGGTGACCAGATGACCTGGATTTCTGAGGACAGTCCCTGGTTTTGGTGGTTTGTCCCTGATAAAATACAAGCAGAACTATTTTTGTCCATGATTATATAGATAAAACACACTTATTTTAGAGAAATAAGAAATTCAGGGAAATATCACAGGTTTTTATCTCAAAGGTCCGATCAACTTACCCTACCATGCATGCACACACAGCCACACACACACACACAGTGGCGAATGGCCCAAGTGTCTTGAGTTTTGCCAAGAGATTGCTTCCATGTTATGTTGTTTCTCATTCAGCTTTGGTTACTTCTTCCTGCTGCTCACTAAATTACACAGCACATTAGCAAATTGTGTTTATCTATCTATCTGTTGAAAGTATCCCTTCTATTTAGGAAACTACTGTGGAGGAATGTTCCAGAAAAAAGCTTCTGCCTCTCACTGTTCAATGACTTTTTGATTAAAGGTCACTATACTTCAAAACAATGTCAGAACTTAAAGCATAACACTTGTGCTGAAGATATTAGGGGCATGAGTCAAACTTTTGTTAAAAAAAGATAATTACGTTTCTAACTGGGTTTTGAAGTTTATAAAAAAGTCTATAAAAAACATTTATTTTAATACTAAAAAGGCTCAACATAATATGATACTTTGATCTTAACATGATCAGCATCTCTACTCGTGAAATAGAGCATTGAGAACATGATATGTTTTAAACAATGTTTGTGAATAGCCTTTCACCAGCTCTGGTAGAGTGCTAGAATGCACTTATTTATTCTATTTTATTCAGAGTCTTTAGCATAGGTGTGCGGCCTAGGGGCCAAACCTGGCCCTCTCTGTAATTAAATTTGGCCCGCGAGGTCATATCACATGTGTATAAGAGTTGGTCTGCCAAAGTGCATACACCTCTAATACTGAGTCCCTGAATGCTTTATTAGTGCATTGGGGATCACCCAACCGAGAGGCCAATGTCACGTTCTCTTCTGTTGACAGTCATTACCATCCATGCTACCAGTCAGCTTGGACAAACTTAACACACCCCTCTCCAAACATGACAGAAACAGAAACATAAAAAAACGGGAGCTTTCAAGAGAGGCTGGAGGCAGATTGGCCTGGAACTTTGTCCCAGTTTTAAATTTTGGTCCACTGTGAATTTGAGTTTGTCACCCCTGGTCTATAGGGATTCTTAGTTATTATTTTATTTATTATTTTTAGTTTATTTGATGCTAATTTGATGCTTCAAGTGAGATTTGCTATTTTGGCCTGTCTTTACTATATACTGTATTTACTAGAAAATTGTTGCCGCTTTGAAACACCTTGTGTATCTGGTGATGATGTGTGCGTAAAGTAGCATGACGAGAGGCATCGCAGCAGCAGGAGGAAGTTTGCTTGGCCGGCCCTCGCCCTCTGCCACCACCGCTGCACCAGGTGCAAACTTTGGCCGGCCTTTGCACTGTTGGGTGATCCATTTTTTCACCTTACACCCCCCCCCCCCCACACACACACACACACACACACACGCTCACACACAGAAACTTCTTTCTTTACTTGACACAACTTTTCATCGCTCAATAGCTTGATCAAAGCTGCGGGTCCATATTTGTCTGTGCTCTCCCTGTCTCTCTCCCTCTCTAACCCACCGACTGCCTCCTGCGAAGTGGGAGGCCTCTGTGTAAATGAAACAAGGAGAAGTCAAGAGCTCCCCTGTGCCCTGGCTGGATGATTCATGTGTTTTAAAGGTCGACTGAAACACACAGCACAACTGGGCCCTCTTTTACTGTAAGTAGCCTGCTTGTAAAACACCCACACAGAGCACGTGTTAAACTTTTTCAGTTAATTTCCGTAATTCATTTCAGCCTTTTTTTTTTTTTTTTTTTTTTACCCCTATTCAATGCCCTTCTCTCTCATTTTGCCCGTCTGGTCTGATAAACAAATAGTGCAGAAATTAGCCAACTTCCCACTAGGAGCGCAGAATGCTATTATTGCCTTTGGGACCCATCTAAGTGCACCTATTTAAGTGCTTAATGATTGGTTTCACGTTAAGATGAGTAATTTGTGACAACAGGTATTTTCCAGAAGCTGTATGTTTTTTTTTTGTTTAAACATCATTTGATGATGTGTTGTTCGTTGCAATGAACTCACTTCAAACCCAGGGAGGATTAAATGTTAGTTATCGCTAGTTCCACTCAAAACAAGAGTCGGCAAGGGGTGGCACAGATTCTGTCCGTGATGCAGAAAGGAAAGAATGAAGCGTAGTCAACATCCCCACGGAGCAACAAGGAAATGACTAAAATCATAGAGAAATTTGTTCCTGTTTTCCAACCAGAGCTTCCATATTTTAATTGGATCATAATAAAAAATATGCATGACATACATTTTATGTATGAACTCCCCTTTTTTACATTCGTCCGGAGCATCAGACAGTGATGTGTTTTTAAGTGCCACTGCTCTTGACGTCTCTATGGAGGGCCATACACGTTTGCGGGGCAACCTCTTTTTATGCGTTTACCCTTTCCGTGACACGCGCCGGTGGACTTCTGGGTGGGCAAAGACAGTGCCAATAATACCCATCTCCCCCTCCCTCCCTACCCTACCCCCCACCCCCTGCATGTGTTTCACTTCTGAGATTTATTTGTTTGTAGTAGGGGATGAATAAGCATAATGGAAAGTCAGAATCTCGCTTTGCACAGCAGACCTCTTCATTCATTCCACCCCACAGACTGCGGTTGGTCTGGTCCGCCTGGTCGGTTGCTCTGGTCAGACACAAACCTGGCCAGCCCGAATGGTCAGGAGGCCCTGCATGGCCTGATGTACCCTCCTCTCCCAATATAGAGGACAAACTTTTGCACTGCCGCAGGCTCGTATACGGTTCTTCTATTTATGTCCATGGGGACACAGGGATTTAGTCATAAGACGTCCAGAGCCGAGCCCAGATATACTAACATTGATTTGCCAAAGATTGCAGCACTTTCTTGTATGTGTGTGTGTGTGTGAGTTTGCACTTGTTTGTCATGCTAAGTGGAACCCGCTTTTTGACTTATAAATTGAATGCATTTCCAATCTTTGAAGAATCTCGGAATGAGTATTTCAAGAAGCTTTTAGAAAATCTGGCAGGATTCATTCTTTGAATGAAGAAAAAATATATTTTTATTAAAAGCTCTTTCCAAACTCAGATCCAAATTCAATATATGGTTTATACTGAACACATATTGTGACTAAAATAATTCAAAGCAAATATAACTGAGGCCTGATGGTTGTGGGGCTAGATCTCTTTATGTTCCCCGGGCTTGGAGGCACTTGGTCCAGCTCATCTGGATGTCGTTACCTATACACATGTTCCAGACAACACAGGTTGACATCCAGGGTTAAGTAAATCCAGCCAGAGCATAGTACATATATCAGCTGTGCATGGCAGAGTTATAGCCGGCTACCGTGCCGTACCAGGGCAGTGGCTTCGGCTTCGGCTTCGGCTGGTGTTATACCCACAGCTGCTCCACACCGCGCCACAGAGCAGAAGCATCTGACACAATGGCTGCGCAACTCCAATTGGTGCCATCACCAATATAAATATTTTTATTTGTTCCTGACCATTCATGATCACATGCATGTTGTATAAACTTCCTTGCTACTGAGTAACCGATGTTATAAATAATGTTATAAATAATGTGTGCTTGTTTACAACTGCGTCATAAATACACATTGTTACGCATTACTAACTCTAAGTACCCGTGACCATGTCTTGTAATGTATTATTCACTATTAAGTAATGTGTTTATGGAACCCAAACACCAATAAATAACCAAACATTACAAGAACAATTTTAAATATAGAACATGACTTGGAAAACATTTGCTTGTCCATCGCCATCCATTGGCTTGCTGGACTGGAAGCAAATGAAACCCTTGTATTTTGTAGTCAAGATGTTCTTTTCCTGATAATTAATGGCAGATGCAATTTCACTATGACTGAGACAAGGCTCCTCTCTTTCAGAGTATCTCTAACTTTTGTGCTCCTCGTTAAGATCCATCATTGCTCCCATCAGTCATCCTAAATGCCCATCACTCCTCGACCAGAAGTCCCCTCTCTATCGGTTTTGCTTACTCTAGCATATTGTATTGCCTCCCAAAGTAGTACAGGAATGTGGCGTGGCTTCAGAAAAGTCAGAATGTTTTCGAACGAACAGAAAAATAGTATTTAACCGTTCCAGATATGCAGTGGTCTGGCGGTTTTGGCAGCCGCGGATGAGTTTACCCCGGTCGATTTATTCATAAAATCTCACATTTTTTTCCTCCCTGCTTGTCTCCCTCCCTCCTTCGCCCTCTCTCCCCTGAAAGAGAGATGTGTAATTACAAGGGAGGATGCGTGACTGAAGCTTGTGTCTCAGTCGTAATGTAAGCCAGGAGCGAGAGATAGCATTTCAACTTCCCCGCTCGGCTCTTCTCCTCCATTGGCCGGGCCACTAGCCCCAGTGTCTCGCTCATTGCCATCCTCTTCTTCCTGGACCCAAGCACAAGCCCGTGTGTAATCTAATTAGCTGCAATTGCTGGACTGATTGTTCCTGGGGGTGGGATGGGTGGGAGGTAGAGATCAGGGTCTGTCATAGAATAGGACCACAAGCGATTTTCCTGTAAATGTTCAAGAAGCCGAGTGGAAACCCAACTGCTGCTTTCAGACATAGCATAAGGAAAGGTGTCGTGTGGCCACAGTGGCGGTCTCCCAGTTCTTTGCTGCAGGGATTTCTTATACTGACAAGACCTAAGCCAGTCTTTCTTTTTTCCTTTCATTTTCAAAGCATATACCAAATATATGCTTATATATTTTTTTCAGGTTTCACATAAAAAAGTATGATTGTATTTGACAACATAAATGTAATATACTTTAACTAAGCCAATCACGCGATAAATTGTGAAAAGTCTGGAAGGTTTTATTTTCCTTTTTGTGGCACGGTTTTTGCACGTCTTTGGTGAAGCACAACATCTTTATGTGGATCTCTCTCGTCGGCATCGATTCTGGCACGAGTGGAAACGCTTTCAGGTTTCATTTATGTTTTATGTCTTTTTTTAATGATTTCTCACCTCATCACATAGCAATTGAAAGTGACAACAAAATTATCATATCATTCAAAATTGAGCCCTGGACGATGTGGGGAAGAGAGAGAGAATGAGTGAGTAAGTGAGAGAGAGAGGGAGGAGGAGGAGGAAAAAGAAATAAAGAAAGGGAGGGAAAAAGCCACTCTTTTATGCGGGAGGGAGTGTGGAGAAAGGCGAGGTGGGGTTCTGGTGGGTGGGGTGGGGGTTTAGCTGGCGATAGTTCAGTCATCCTGTCTCTGAGACACGTATCGTTAAGGGGAGGGAGACGTTCGGAGATTGCGTTGCGGGTGTTCCCTTGATGTACCCTGACAGGAACCAGATTTGGAGCCGATCAGTGGCGACGTCTGCGCGCTCGTTTTTCTTTTTCTTTTCTTTTCTCTCTCTCTTTTTTCTCTTTTTGCTTTTTATTCGTCTGGCTCCATCGGGTTTTTCCTGGCCCCGTAGAGCCCGGAGCCGGAGCCGGAGAAGTCGCTGAGAGAGTCTAGGGCCTCTTACGCAGCTCCACGCCGCCCAGCTCACACTCCTCTCAGCCAGAATAACAAATGCAGACAAGAGAACTCAGAGAGGGGAGGGGGAGAAATAGAAGAGAGAGAGAAAGAGGAAAATACAATTGGGCTATTGTGTGTGGATGATCAGCACAGAGAGCCGAGTTTTAGCTCAGTTTTTAGAGATGACTCCTAAGAAGAAAGTGTGAGGTCCCCCTCTCAGAGACTACTGTTTATCTGATAAATGTCTGTATTTTATTTCCCCTCAACCTTGTTGCTGGGTGTTTATTCAGTGTAATAACCTTTCAGATTGTGTTACTTGGCACGAGCAGAATGAGATCTATCATTTACCATGCCTCAGTCGCTCTCATTACACGCATATGAAATCCTAACAGCTCAGTTAGGGGCTATGCTACAGTCTTTTTGGCTCAAGTACTGCTGATGTTGTTTTAGCATTTCGCAGACATGTTGTGTGTGTGTGTGTGTGTGTGTTAAAATCCTAGATTAGCATTGCTGTTGACAACAGATTACTAAATGAAACTTAAGTATCAAACAAGCAATGCTTTGAAGAAAGTTTCAGAAATAATAGTTGTGCCCCAGCTTTTGACCCTGATGTGTTACTACAACTCTGGATAATTACATATTTCTACTTAAGCATACATTTTAATTGTTAATACTTTTATATCTTTCAAAGTTCTTAGATATTGTGTGTATAAAAACATTATTCTACACATATGTGTAAATATGACCAACAGTGACAGAAGAATGTTACCCATGTGTCCACTAATAAAATGATCCTCTGATTCACAATTCGCTGTTGACATGGGCTGTTGAAATTTCAACTTATTTTCCTACTGAATTCGACCAATTTACAATCAGAAGTTATCTTTGGCAAGAGATAGAATACATAATTCTTACAGTAGGAACACATTGTGACACACAGGCAAAAATTGCTAGAACTTTACCGGAATTACTGGTGGACTTCCCCTGTCCATTCTACTGCCCAGCTCGGCAGTGAGGGCCGATGTGTAGCAAGCGTGAAGGTTGAGGTTTTTTTTTTATTATTTTAAGAAAAAAACAGATCTTGTTCTGTGCTTAATCAAATCTGTTTGAATCTGTTGTCAGTCAGTTAGTTGGTTTTTCACTTAAGCCAACTCCAAAAAAGACTGAGAGTGTGTGTAGGTGTGTTTATGTGTGTGTGAGTGTGTGTGTATAGGGGTAGGGAGGTATAAGAGGGGGGGCAGGTCGTGGGTGGTTTAGCAGGGTCAGCACACTGACAGTATGAGTGTTTCATAGGCAAGCAGCCACTTAATTCCGAACCATTCGTCGCATTAGCTGATTTGCATCAGGACAGTTTCCATTTTGTGCGCACGCTGACATTGATTAATGAGGTGTTTCAGTTAATAGGTAATAAAAACAAATGGCTGATCTCTTCAAGAAGAGATGGTCTGCGTTTGCTGCCTCTGTTTCCTCTCTTTCGCCAGGGTGTGCGTGTGTGTATTGCATGTGTAGAGATTGTTTCCATATGATGGCGGCTGGGAGACAAAGATTGATACGGTGCATACACGGCCACTGGGAGATGAAAAAGGAGGCCAGAAGAATAAAGAGAGAGAGTGGCTGGACATGTGGGTAAACATTTAAAGTCCCGTCGCACTTCATCCGATAGTTTAGGAACTCGCCTGCAGTTGTAATTGGGGGTAGGCAGAAGGTGTTTTGTTTATGTCCCTCAGAGAGTAAGCTTCTGTGGCTTGGGGTTGTAATTAAAACCCTCAAGTGTCTTTTTATTTTAAAAAGAAGGGGAAGAACAGAAAAAAGCTCTGTGAATGTGTAGCACATTCCCCTCATCCGTTTTCTGTTTCCAAAATACTCCTAAAACATCACGGAAATAAAATTAGAGAAGCCGTTAATTAACCACTCACTGACCAGAGCCAAGGAGGGCGGAGGGTCTGGTAGGGGGTGGGAAAGGGGGGCCATTGGGTTGGGTGGCGTTTGGAAACGGAAAATGCAGACGTGCACAGTCAAGTGATGAATGGTAGAACTGAGACCCAAACATATCAGTGCTCAGGACGGGTGTGTTTCCCTCCCCCTCGAAGTGAAAATATTACTATGAATAGTCCTTATTAGCGGATGAGGTGTTATTTTAACGGTGCTCGAACCACCTAAGCTCTCTCGTAGCTTCCAGTGGCTTGTATTTAAGCCCCTTCATTAGAGCTCCATGGGATTAAACATACGAGTACACACAGCACCAGCCCTGAGGACAGGCCTCTTGCTGTGCCTGAGGGCCCTGGAGCCTGGCCATGTAGGTATTCGGGAGGAAAAATAAAAGGAATTTTCCCTCTGTCGATTTATGATAAGGGCAGTGAATCAGGTGCACAGGTTACACAACCTAGCTCGGAGAGTGAATATTATAGTGCCAGACTGAAATAAATGTTCAGCCACATTAAAACAACGACTGGAATATATAATTTCATTATTTGATAATCATCATCTTTGATAACTGTTAAAGATAGCATAATTCAATTAAAAATGACTTAACATTTCATTAATTTAGTTTGTTTTAGAAAAAAAGCATAATACAATGGAACGTTTAGCAACATTAAAAAATAATTAGAATATATCACTTATATGATATATATTTATATAATTTTTGAAGGTAGCAAAATACCCTCAAATTCAGTTCAGCGAGTTACATACAGTACACTGATGACATTTTGAAGGGTATGCAATTATATAGCCTAGATGCCTCACTTTTCTTATATCTTTTCTTTTTCTAGATATACATCATAAAATTTTACATTCTTTCAAAAAATGTCAAAGCCCTCAACCAACAGATGTCTCTCCAAGCAGCCTCCATGGCATAAGCCTGACCTCAGAGTGACAAATGAAATTTCTGCTTTGTTTATATTATGTGTTCTTTACTGTTGAATTACAGCCCCTGCATTTGATCAAAGGCCCCCATAATTATCCCATGAAGAAATAAAAACAACGCTCTCACCGTGAATTATATTTCATCGCTCAGCCATGCCTCTAACTGACGCAGGCATAGGTAACGACTTCAGAGATCAATTTGAGTGCCTCGCTCAATCAACATCGCCACCACAAAGCATAACAGCAACGCGCACAGACACAACTGGAGCAGCGCGACCCAAGGCAGTAGGGGCCTCTTTAGCTATTTGCAGCCGAACCAAAATGAATTAAGATCTATATCTTGCTGAGCAGATAACAAGTGTAAGCCTGTATTTGGTTTGTAAAGAATTATGGCATCTCCAATGGATTGAAAAGTAGATTGAAGAGTGGGTGGGGGGAGAAGGGGAGGATGGGGTAGTACCAGACTGGCACCCTACTGCCAATGAGTCTTCGTGCCTGCGCATTGAAATACATTACATCAAAGCCAGCAAGCCTTCCCCACCCCACCCCTTCTTCAACTTCAACTCTTAAGTACAATAGTGCATGCAGGCTCACAGCAGCATGTCTTTTTGTGTGCATTGCTAAAATTAGCCTCCTGGAACCAGACAGCAACTCCAGAAACTTTTTCTTGACTTGATTATATCAAGTCTGTCCAAGTTCGTATATTAAAACAGGGCGTTTCTCTGTTTCTTGCTCAGCTGTGGGGGTTGGGTGGTAGGGGTGCGGAGTGCCCGGGAAGTTTGAGTGTGTGAAAAAGGCTAAGGACGGGGGTGGCAATTGCAGGGAACTTTAGAAGTTAATTGCCCCAGTGCCTGGCAGAGACTCAAGTCATTGTGCAGGCAGACACAAGCAGAGACGTTTCCCCCTTAACCGATTCCTGGCCCACCAGGGCACTGGCGCGTCTCTTGTGCATTTTGTGACAAGCCAACACATGGCACGTATTTGTCAGACCCTTATCCAGATCTTCTCATCTGTGATCGGCTGGATTGGTCTGGCGCTTCAATCAGCTCGACCTCCTGTCACCATCCACATTCTAAATACCCCTGTGAATCATGGTGTAGCATGCAAGCATGATGCCCATTGATTTACATTTACTACAGATAAGACCTGTACTTTCTCTTTTTGAACTCTATATAGTAGGTGATAAATCCCTTTTCTCATACATACAAAATCACTTTTAGTCATTGCATTAATTTCATCATAAAATTTACATTTACGCATTTAGCATACGCTTTTATCAATTGCTCAGGGCCAGTCCCCCTTAGAGCAACTTAACCAATTCAAGCCCACTAGCATGCTAACCAGGGCTGCATAGTTGTTAATTAATTACCATTGCTAAGTTGCTAAATGGTTAGCAACTATGGTTTGGGCAAACGCACCCCAGGTTCCTTAACCACTACTCTGCCACTGGCCCAATAACATTTTAATGTTGACATGTCATTTTAATGTTGACAGGAATCTATTGCTAGCCCATGAAGATGTACAGTATTAAACACATTTCTCAAACATAGCAGAGGGCTATCTTTATAAAAATACCTTTCACACCATGGTCACAAAAGCAGATCTCATTTTTATCGAAATTGTAAACGCACACCTTATGAGGTGCCTACAACTGTTCAAGACTTTCAATAAAAGTTGCTGTCGCACACTCAGAACTTAATGCACATTTATTTGACCAATGTTTCGGCTTACGCCTTCATCAGGGTCGTTTTATTAAAAGCAGATCTGTCATCAATGCAGAGTTTTAGGATGCTAAAAGGATGAAAAAGGAAAAGAATGGTTAAATTACAGAACGTAGCACTGGCTCTATTTTGTGCTCTTCACTTGTGGACATGGGTGCACAACTTTAAAGACGACTTCATTTGAAGCCACAGGTGGTGGTGACATGCAGTTATCTCTGATTTATCGCTGCGAGCCATCTGCGAAGCACAAAGGGAAACTTTCATTTCACAGTGTGTTTTTGAACGCTGTGTTCGATGACTAGAAAATTATCTCTTTTGAGTAATAGAGAGTTAGCAAGTTACCTCCCAGGTTGTTGTAATCCTGTATCAAGATGTTACTGTGAACAATACTGACATTTTCATTCCTCTTCAATTTTATTTTATCTGTTTGCTGGTGAGTGTTCTGAAATGTGTGTGTGTGTGTGTGTGGGGGGGCGGGGGTGTGCATGAGGCAGCCTTTATTGTCGCCCATACTGACCGTGTTTGTGAGTGACCCCATAAACCCACAAGTCCTCAAAAAAATTGTGTGTGTGTGTGTGTAAACAACTTTAAACTGGCATCAGAAAATGAGCCATGGATGCGCTCATGTGTATTCGATCATATTTCCAAGCAAAATTTGAAAGCATGTCATCACGAATGTTTACGGGAAAAGGGAGTTCTTAATTATAGTTTTGCTCAGTGGTGAGTCATCATGGTTCTAACCAAACACCCCATGTTGTTGTCAGAGGTTCTGGGTCTGCCCCCCACCCACGCTCTAGGGTTTTTTTTTTGTTGTTTTTTGTTTTTTGGAGCATTCTGGGAAAATTATTTCTTCTTGCACAATTTACTCTAGAACCCTTGTTTCTCCCCATCTCTAGAAAAAACAATTGTGCACAGTGTGCTAAACAACTAAAGGGTCTAAACTAGAACCTTGGGTGGCTCTATGAGATGGTCGACTTTGGGAGTAGTGGACACCTTTCAAAAGCACTCTATCTGTACTAGAAATGTATGGGACCCTTTTTCATATACTCAGGCATGTGTGTGTGTTGTTTGCTTTCATGTGATAGCACAAGTATAACTGTCCAACCGTTGCCCAAGCAGCTGGCCTTAGAGTGGAGAGAATGTTCAGTTTCAGCGAGCAAAACTATGCAAGCGTGTGTGTATGCGTGTGTGTGTGTGCGTGCCTAGGCTTAGACCAGGTGTAAACACAAGCACCAACCCACACAGACACACACACACACACACACAGATACACACACTAACCCATATGGACCTCATATGCGCCTCATGCTTCAATAAGTGATCCAGTAACTCTGCATCCGGTCTGTACCCCTCCCACCTCCGCACACACACACACATACACACGAACACTGACTACACACACACATACACATACTCACAGAGACAGGCTACACTCACACACACAGACACAGATAACCTTGCACACACACACACACACAAACAGTTACATTCATGGCTCTCACCATTCACCTGCTCTTAGCCAGAACTACAGTAAATCATCACTAAGACAGTGCAAGACAGAGCAAGCTGCCCAGGCTGCCAGCAACGTCTTAGCTGCGGGTCTGAATCCCTGCGTATTACTCCAAAGGCCTCTGCACTCAGTTTCTGACAGCATTGCAGACGACTTTCTAGTTTCAAAATTTTATTGGCCTCCGCATGTCATCAATGTACTGCATAGTAGCATATGGAATTGACTGAATGCCAATAGACTGAATCGAACAACATAGACTTAATCAACAGGTGGCCTTAGTGTGTAGGGTTTAATTGAATGTGATTCAGTTTTATTAAATTAAATTTAATACAATTTTGTTTGTACAGCACCTTATACAATAAGGTCTTCCCTAATGGCTTTTTACAGCAAAGAGCAACCATAAACAGTGGGAGGAAAGAAAACCTCAATAGAATACAGCATTAGAATAGCATGTTTGTAGCATATTGGTAGTGCAGTGCTCTGTACTTTTAGGCTGGACAGAAGTGTACAGGACAGGATGAGAAATTCCTCCCCATTGGAGATCCCCACCCTGTGTGTGTGTGTTTGTGTGTGGACAGGAAAAGACAGGATAGGATGGGAAATCAATCACGACCATTTCTGGTGGCTAAGTACACTATCTTGTTCCCATGTCTGTGTTCACAAGCTGTGTGTGTGAAGGTGCTTTGTGTGTGTGTGTGTGTGTGTGTGTCTTTGGATGCTGAGAGGTGTGTAAAGGTGGATTAACTTAGGGACCTGGATCACAAGTAATGGCATTACTGACTGAACATCTTTCAAAACTTTCAAAGCATGTCAGTGTATGTATGTGTGTGTGTGCATGCATGTGTGTGCAGGCAGACATGCATGCATGAGTGAGTCTGTGTGTGCGTGCATACATGATGTATGTGTGTGTCTGAGGTATCCACTTATGGTGTGATGAACATGGATGGGTGTGGTCTGTCACCTTGTTTACTGCTTGCGTATTTTAAGATGTTGTTTTAGTGACATTGTGAGAAACTCTGGTGCTGGATAAGTTAAAAGTGCTGAGCATGGCCTTCCTGTAAAGCCACCCGCTCGACCTAGACTGCGCCTTATAAATGTCAACCGGTATAAATAACCCCAAAGACTTGGAGGAAACTACACACATGCCAACATTATCCCCTGGGTATACAGACAATTATGCACACTTTCTGCTCCACTTAACCAATCAAAGTGTTTGCAAGACTTGCGAGTCCAGTTGGGAATTAGAAGTCCAGTTGTATGGATGGCATTCAGTGGGTCGTCCTCAGGCTTTCCATTTGTCAAACGGCAACTTTCAGTCGGGAGATGTGAACAAGAGGAGGATTAGATTCGAATCTCTTTGTACATAAACGAGCCCGTTGACTCACCCTCTTCCTAGCGGAAGGAGCAATTAGGCCCGAGAGGAGAGACAACGATCTCGGCCCCGCCGAACGGCTAAAGACGCTAAAGATAAATAAACGCGTCTGTTGCCTTTAGACTTAAAGTCCTGTTTCGATTAAACAAAGGCTTTTCAGTCCTCCATCCATAACCCGGCCACCATCTCCCTCATCTAGCGTGCTGCCCCCTCCACCCCACAGTGAGTCTCTGGGACTTATTTTCGCTTCTGCCTCTGCTTCGCGTTTTATACCGCAGAGGAACAAAGTCTGCGGAAACATTACAGTATCAACCCTGGTCTCCCACTCCGCTCCACTTGCATTGGCTCTAGCTCTGTTTGCACGAGTTCCACATCTTCTCTTAAAACCGGAGCACTGGGGCTTTTTTACCATGACTTTATTCTCCTGTATGTGAATGGGAATATTATTGGGAGCCCCCAGTTTTCCTATTAAATCACAGACCTGTCAGCCTTTTCTTTACGCGGCGCAAATTAAAGTGGATCCTTATTCTCCTGGGCCGTACGTCGCGAATGTGGAATAAACTCATAGCTGTCTGTAATGTCGAAACCACTGATGTTCCCTGTGGTTTGATAGATCCTCTCATTGATGTTTTTTTTTATGCGTCACGGGAGCAGAGCCGGGCCACGTCGGGGACCGACGGTGGAAAGCACAATGAGCCCGAAGACTTCTTGGCAGTGTCCAACCAAATGCGGCCCAAACTTGCAGCCTCGCCAGTCAGCTGCCAATCCGGCGCTTTAGACGGTTGGTCGTTCGAGTCGGTGGCCTGTAATGGCGTCCGTTAAAACAGGAGGAGGCCACGAGACGCTTCAGAAGATGGAAAGCCTTCTGCTCGGGTGATGGATGTGATTTACAGCAGACACACAGTCTCTTCTATCCTCCATCCCTGTCTTACAGTAATGCGCCTCTATGACTCACTCACTTCCTCTCTCTACCTTTTTCTTCCTCTCCTCTTTAATTTCCCTTTCTTGTCTTTCTGTCTCTCTCTGTCATTGCCACTCTAATCCCCTTAAAGATGTTTTTTTTCATGGTTGATTTTTTCTTTCTTTTGGTCCCACTGACTCTACCCTTCTCATTCCCTCTTGTGTGTGCGTATGCATGAGTGTGTGTGTGTGTGTGTGTGTGTGTGTGTGTATGTGCACGTGCATGCATGCATGCAGGGATGAGAGTGTCTGTGTGTGCGTGTGTCTGTGTGCGCGTGGATGAGTGTGTCTGTCTGTATCTGCTGTTGGTGTGATGAGTTCAGCTGTATCACTGCTGAAACCTCTCTGCTGTATCCTCCTGCAATCATCAATCACTGAGAAAAAGGGGTCCCCTCAAATCTCCATCGCCTCCGGTAGATTGGCTCCCCAGGGTGGCTGGCATGCCACTGTGCACAGATGGGAATGGTTAAAGATCCCCTCCGCCCCATTCAACTGTGCTTCCAAAACCTATGCAAATATGATATGGAAATGTATACCTTTCTGGAACTTTCTGTCTCAACACTTAGACTGGATTCCCGAGCACACTCTTACTCAGAAGTCTGCTTTTTGCTTGTGTCAATGATAATGATTATGAAAGGTCTTGTCTTAGTTGCCAAAGTCTAACTTGATGTTGATATAAAACTGTTTTTTAACAGTTGTGTTTTAATCACTTTTGTTACTTCTGTGATTTACGTGATGTTCACTGACTGTTGTTTTTTGGCATAGATTCCCACCCTCCTACTCAAAATTAAATCTGTTTACTCATTAAAGCAGTAAGCCCTCAGGCTGTTGTGTGTGTAAGCTGTAGGGTGTCTGCCAAATGTCAATTAACCTGACATGGCCCTTGCTGCTAAAATGCCGTAGACCCTTGTCACATAATTTTATTTTCTGTCCTGCTCAATGACTCTGTTTGGCCTCAGGCAAATATAAAGGCCTAAACAACAGGTGACTCAAGCCACCTACTGTAGCCATTTTAAAGAACTTTCAGAAAAGCCCATTACTAAAGGATTATTATTGTCCTACCAGGAGCAATATGTGATCTACGACCTAACGTCTGCGTTGTTCACGTGAAATCTGCTTAATTGGAAACGATTGTCTGGAAATTTGACTACTGTCTCCTTGGTCTCTGTTATTTTCCCCCTCAAGTTCGTCTGGAAATGTTTATGTTCTGTCCTCCCCTGAAATATACAGTTTTCTTCTGTCTGTGGAAGATTTTTTTTTTGCCTGTTGTTTTTGTTGTGGCTCAAACTTGCATATGTCATACAATGAAGTCTAAGGATAAACAGTGATTCAGCATATCTGCCACAGCACACTGGCTGATTTAAATCTCAGCGTCACGGTATGGAGAAAAATAGAAAGAAAAAAACAACAACAGAAAAACAGCAACTGAAGTTAAGCTCTAATTTAGGACAGAAAACAGAAGACCTGCTGAGTCACCAGAAACAGTCAAACAGGACAGAGAGAGAAAGCGGGTGAGAGAGAGAGAGAAAAAAAAAGAGAGAAGAAAAAAGAAAGGGGCCATCGTCCTTTAAAGAGGTCCGTGTTGTTAAATACAGGGTCCTTAGTTGGAACACAGCTGGGGCTAAATCAGGCCTCTGAGGCTGACCCATGGTGACCTGGGCACGGAGCTCACAGCTCTGTTTACGGGAAGAGCTCCAAACAGTACGGGCCCTGTGAGCAAGACCTGACACCCCAGTGTCCGCCAGTGACTCACACGCCCACAGGGTCAAAGGTCAAGATCAGGGGAGTGCACATAGTCATGAGTATGCTGCATGCAATGCTGTTTAAGAGTCTGACGTAAGCTGTGCTGATACACAACCCGGGGGTGACTGGGCACTGTGGCCGTGTCTTCAGTTACATGTGGCAGGACTTTTGAGTGAGTCATCTGTGACAAGTGCACACGGCACAAGTGTACTGTTTAAAATAGGGTACAAATATGCCAACAAGTGCTAGTGTACTGTTCAAAAACTGAAAAAGTGAAAGACAAAATATAAGTACATCTGTTAAATGCTGTTAAAATTCTAAATGGCTAAACATATCAGAGTAAATTTGGTACAAAAGAGAGAGTAAATTTGTACAAGGGTCACATTTCTTATCAACAGCACGGTGGTCTTGAAAAACAGGTCTATAGAATAAAGAAAAAATAGACAAATAGCAATCAACCACGTCTGTGGCCTCTGGATCAATACATTTCAATTGAATATTGAATTCAAATTGAATACATTTCAATTTTAAAGTATTAATCATATTGCATACAGGAGCAAAGATTGTTAATGTTTGTGCTAAAGCAACATTGAATTAGGGATGTTGCTTTTATACTCTGTGTATACTCATTGTCTGTGTGTGTGTGTGTGTTAATGTGTGCTTTTGTGCAGTCACACTAACTGTAGCAATAATGAGCCCTGCAGTATGTTCTTGTGTTTGCTGTCACCAGGTGTGTGTGTGTGTGTGTGTGTGTGTGCAGGTGTGCACTTCCTAACAGCCTGTACACCCACCTGGCACCAACTCCTTCCTGCTTTCCCTCCCTCCCTCTCTCTTTCTGTCTAATGATACAGTCATCAAACAGCATTTAGATGTCCACAGTAGGCCAGTAGTTTTAAAGTACTCAGGTCCAGGGGTATGGAAATTGTTGAAAGGCATTTGTGGCTTTGGCGATTTCTTGTAAAAGAGCCATATCCTGATGAAAAAAAAAACGTAAAAAAAAACCTTCTCTGGAGACATGAAAGATTTGAACCGGTAGTCAGTTTCTTTCTAAATTTAGAAGAGATTGATTTATTAAAGTTGGTTTGGAAGTTTGGATTGCCTAAGCCCTAATGTATTCCTACTAAGAAAGCTGATCTGAAACAGGCAGAAGCAAAAAGAAGAAGAAAAAAAAAAACAACTTTAATCAATCATATTTAAGTCTTCAAATTTCAGATCCCTCTACACCATCTAATACATTCCCTAGGAGCCAAACCGGCCACCGGCCTTCAGCATGCATCAGTGAAATGAACCTAAAACAAAACTGCCCTTCCAAATGTGTATTGGAGGCGAAGGCAGCCGTCCTCTCCTGTGGCTCCAGAAGTAAAGGGCGCTTGTAAATGCTGCGTGCCCAGCCATAAAAGAGCCCAGGGCTACCAGCGCCAGGCCCTGCTTCAGCGAGGAGGCCGTCCAGCCGTCAGGAGCCATGGGCATGTGTTGTCCTTCTCCGCCTCCTCGTCCTCCTCCACTGACGCCTGACACGCTGCTGACATCTGCAGAAACAGGGGGCCTAGCACGGCTGCCACTGTTGCTCCATTTACAAGGGCTTCTCTCCCTTCTTTTTCTCTCTCTCTCTGTCTTCCTTCCTCTCTCTATCTCTTTTCTCTGTCTAGGTCTCTTCTCTTTCCTCCGTGCAGTCACAATCACTTCATTTACAGGACCTCTCTCTCCTCTTTTCTCCCTTCTTTCTCATATTCCCTCTCTCTCCGTGTTTCTTTCTTCTCTCTCCTCTCTTTGCGCCTCATAAAGGCTTGTTCCCCCCGACGTGCCATTTCACTGGCACCCATCTCTTTCCGTTCTGAATAATAAATAATATTCCCAAAAAAAAGAATAAAATAAAGAGAAAAAACACCCACGCTCCGTCCCAGACGGTGATCTGAGTTTTAACACATGCCAGCATGCCAACTGCTGGAACAAAAGGTTGGAGCGCTGCAGTTGGAGTCAGCTCTCAGCAGCGTATGGGGCCATGATATCTCCCACCCTTGGAATATGAATGGTGGTTTTATGTGACCGGTTCAAAGGTGGAACTGGCAAAAAAAAAAAGCAGCAGAACATCCAGTGCTAACACTATAATGTGTGTGTGTGTGTGTGTGGGTGGGTGGTTGTGGTGTCTATGTGTATCCGTGTTTTCCAGTACTAAGCCTACATGTTGGCAGGTATGCACAATGTCTTCATGAATAGTCCTGTGAGTAGCCCACATTGACAGATTTTTCTTGTTCTCTCAACATGTAATATATTGTTGCTCTTTACTCTGCCTCTGAAACATGGGGCCCCCTCCAAGTGTTTTAGCAGATGGGTGGATGTGTCATTTTTGGCCAATCCACACCATACACTAACACTTTCTAATGTCCTGAGCAGAACAATTGGTGTGTTATGTAGCCCCGTAAGAAGACTCTCCCCTGATGGTTGATGTTCGTTCCTCTTCTGCTCCCTCACCGGCAGGGAGTTTGCTTACCCATTCCGGTGTTGTAAGCACACAGTCCAAATTGCTGAAACAATTAGCAGATGTGTGTTTGATGGCTACCCTAGCAGGTTATCGTGGAGACTACTGTAGGTAAGCATGATAGAAGAGAGAGAGAAGGAGAGAAAGAGAGAGGTTGGAAATGGACATAGAAAGAGAGGGAGAGGAAAGGTAGAAGACAGAAATAGGCTTAGGTCAGAGATGAAGGGAGAGAGAAAGATAGGAATGCACAGAGAGAAAGAGGGGTTGGGGATCTATGGAGAGAGAGAGAGAGAGAGAGATGGATGCACTGAGATGGAGGGAGAAAGAGAGAAGGGTT
>JAGFZM010001586.1:156500-169732 GCA_017657215.1 Limnothrissa miodon
ATTCCTACTCCCAAAGACATGAGAGCAGTTTTGTTAAATCTATAGCAGGGAAGGTTTCTGATTCCTACTGCCAAAGAATGGAGAAGCGGAGGAGACGGCGGAAGAAGAGAAGCTTTCTGATTTCTCCATCCATGTGTGTGAATAAGAAGCGATGTGTCAGACCTTTCCTGCTTTGTCTACAAGGCTTTGAGTTCTGTCGATATGTAGCGGCAATGTTGATTGTTTGACTGCACACTGTTTTCATTACGCCAGATTTTTCGCGCTGTCTCCAGCCACGTGTCAAACAGCTCCGCGGCCACTGAAAAATTTAAATAAACTCTGCAATGCTTTGCTTTCGCTTAAGCTGGAATGGCTGCATTGACATTTGCCCTTAAGGTGTGTGCGTGTGTGTGTGCGACCTCCATTCCCTTTAAGTTACAGTATTGTATATGAATTCCCTAATTACAAATGCACTGGCATATGCAGCCGCTCTGTAAATAGGCTAAGGAACCTACTCAGTGCCCTTGACTGCATGCAAATTCAACTGGCAAAAAAGAAAACATATACAGTACAAATATAAATATATATATATATATAATTGTATTTGTAATTGTATTTGTATGGGGGTGGTCTCTCATTAACCAGCTCCTTTTATGTTCATCTTCTGGGCTTTTATTCTCACAGGGCACCAATGAGAGAGCCTGTGACACTGTGGAACTGTGGCAGTCGACACCAACCAGAGAGAGCCTGTGACACTGTGTAATTATGGCTGAAGACCTCCGGGGCATTTGTGCCTACAAGGGTCGAGAATGATCATATGGTTGGAGTGTGTCCGCTGCCGACCTCAGCCATCTGATGTACTCATATCGCAAGGCAAGGCAAGGCAAGGCAAGGCAATTTTATTTATAAAGCGCATTTCATACACAGTGGCAGCTCAATGTGCTGTACAGAGACCAAAACAAAATACAATACAAGGCAACAAACGTGTGTGTTAAAAATGAGAATTTAAAAGAAAATTGATAATACAAAGATGAATAAAATAGATGAAAAAAAAGGAGGAAATATAAAATATATGAAGTAAAATGATCATTAAAGAAAATAAATAATAAAATGAACATTAAAGGCGCTCTAAGCGATGCTGTTTCACGTCACTTCTTGTTGACGTTCGAAGTATTGTCAAACAAAACGGACGATAGCTCCAGAGAGGGTTCAAGCGTTATAAGTTAGCTTACTCCTCCCCCTCCCTCCCATGCCTCTCGAAAGACTCATGAACCTTGTCGTTTATTGGCTGGAACACTGTTATGTTTCGTTTTCGTTTGTTATGCTAGGTTTGCCCACTGTGTTATGTTGCCGTTTGTGGAGCCTGGGCTGTCTACAGAGACCGCGTTTTTTTACAGTGTGTTCAGGGGACAGGCAGCTAGCAGATTGTGAGGAGATGTTTGCTGTATGTAACAACACATGTTTTAGTCCTAAAAACGTGTCACATCGCTTAGAGCACCTTTAATGAGAATTTAAAAGAAAACTGATAATAAAAAGATGAATAAAATAGATGAAAAAATTTAAAAGAGAATTTAAAAGAAAATTGATAATAAAAAGATGAATAAAATAGATGAAAAAAAGGAGAGGAAATATAAAATATATGAAGTAAAATGATCATTAAAGAAAATAAATAATAAAATGAACATGAAAAAAAAATAGTAAATGCAAATAATTAAAATATTTGTAAAAAATGAACATCAAGAGAAAATTAATCATAAAACCAAAACAGATAAATAATTAAAATCAGGTGGCATTAGGAATAAGCATCAGAAAATAATTTGGTCTTAAGTCTTGATTTAAAACTGTCAACGGTAGGTGCATTTTTTATATTTTATAGCTGCACAGCATAATAAGAAAAAGCTGCTTCACCAATTTTTGTTCTGACAGTGGGTCTGATCAACAGATTCTTTTCCACAGATCTTAGAGACCTCAGTGGAGTACATTTCTGACACATGTCTAAAATATAAACAGGGCCTTTGCCATTCATAGATTTAAATAAAAGTAACAGTGCTTTAAAATCAATTCTAAAACTCACAGGAAGCCAGTGCAGGGATTTTAAAATTGGAGTAATATGGTCAGTTCTTTTTGTTCTTGTAAGGACGCGAGCAGCTGCATTTTGAATGAGTTGAAGGGGCTTAATGGTCTTTTTGGGTAGGCCTGTTAACAGGCCATTGCAGTAGTCAACTCTGCTAGAGATAAAAGCATGAATAAGTTTTTCAAGGACCTTACTTGACATTAGGTCTCTCAGCTTAGAGATGTTTTTTAAATGATAGTATGCTGATTTAGTGATTGATTTGATGTGACTGCTGAAGTTAAGGTCACTATCAATGATGACTCCAAGGTTTTTAACAGTCTCTTTGGCTGTGAACCTTTGCGTTGAGCGCAGTGGCCACCTTTGATCTTTTCTTCTTGTTTCCAAATATAATCACCTCAGTCGTCTTTGTTTAGCTGTAGAAAATTAAAGGACATCCAGTCATTTATCTGTTCAATACACTGATAGAGACCTTCAAGGGGGGTATAGTCATCAGGGGACAATGAAATGTAGATTTGGGTGTCATCAGCATAGCTATGGTAAGAAATTGAGTAGTTAGTGATAATCTGACCAAGTGGGAGCATACATAGATTGAATAGTAAAGGTCCAAGTATAGACCCCTGGGGGACTCCACAGGTCAGGGGCATTGGTGTTGAAGCATGGGTGCCCATGGCAACGAGGAAGCTTCTATCTTCTAAGTAGGATTTTAGCCACTTAATCACTATACCAGTAAAACCAACCCAATGTTCCAGTCGGTGTAGTAGTATGCCATGATCAACAGTGTCGAAGGCAGCACTGAGATCCAGTAGCACCAGAACAGATGTTTGTCCTGCATCAGTATTTAGACGGATGTCATTCACAACCTTAATGAGGGCAGTCTCAGTACTGTGATAGGCTGTAAAGCCAGACTGAAATATATCAAGACCATTTTTGAGGACAAAAACACAGTTAGTTGATTGAAAACTATCTTTTCAATGATCTTCCCAACAAATGGCAGATTGGATATTGGCCTATAGTTGTTAAGAGCTGAGTGATCCAGGGTATTCTTTTTCAGTAGTGGTTTTACAACTGCTAGTTTTAGTAACTTGGGGAAAATGCCATTCTCCAAAGAAGCATTTATAATCTGGAGCAGATCTGGTGCTACAAGGTGGAGGACAGATTTCAAGAAGCTGGTTGGGAAAATGTCCATTTCACATGTGGAAGAACTGAGGTCTTGGACGGTTTTCACCAGTACATCGTAATCAATGGAGTTGAATGTTGACATACAGCATGATATACTCTTTGATGATATAGGCTCTGGTTGTTGGGCTGTCTGCAACTGTGTTGTAATATTTATTCTGATGTTATTAATTTTACTTCTAAAAAAGCATGCAAACTCGTTGCATTTGTCAGTTGTGAGAAACTCAGGTGCCATTTGTGATTTGGGGTTTGTTAACTTTTCAACTGTGGAGAAGAGCACACTAGCATTGTTCAAATTCCTGTTTATAATTTCAGAGAAAAATGATTGCCTTGCCTTACAGATTTCAAGATTATAGTTTTTTAACATTCCTTTATATACTTGATAGTAGATATGGAGGTTGGTTTTGCGCCATTTTCTTTCTGCCTTCCTACACTCTCTTTTGAGGTGTTTAACTTTTGGATTTTGTTTCCATGGGGTTTTCTTATTATCCACAATTCTTTTAAGCTTTAATGGTGCAATATTGTCCACAATGTGTGTCATTCTGGTATTAAAATTGGTCAACAGGTCATCAGCAGAGTCAGAAAGTTGACTTGGGGCCTGTGAGAGTGCTTGTGATATGGCATGTTCAAAGAGTCTGGCCGTATTTTCATTTATAGTCCTCCTTTCAGTAGCCATGGATCTGGTGCATAGATTAGGGGATAACTTGACTTCAAAGAAAATGCAATAATGATCAGATAGTGCCAGATCCACTACAGTGGTGGAGACATGAAGACCTTTAGTTATAACAAAATCTAGTGTATGACCTTGAGAGTGAGTTGGCCCTTCAACATGTTGTGTTAGATCAAAAGTATCTAACAGATGCATGAATTCTTTGGTGCTTGTACTTTCAGTGTTGTCAATGTGCAAATTAAAATCTCCAGATATGATAATGCAATCATAGTCTAAGCAGACAGCTGATAGCAGTTCACAAAATTCATTAAAAAATGATTTGACAGAGAGCTTGGGCGGTCTGTAAACAGTCAGCAGCAGGATGTCAGGAGAGCACTTTATAAGTCCACTTAAGTACTCAAATGATGTAAAATCGCCCAGGGATGTCTTATTGCACTGGAATGTGTCTCTGAATATTTTTGCTATTCCTCCCCCTTTGCCTTCCATGCGCGATTCACTCATGAAGTTAAAGTTAGGGGGGGCAGACTCAATAAGGATAGTAGCATTTGTGGCTTGGTCCAGCCAAGTTTCGGTTAAAAGAAGGAAATCCAGTTTATGTGTGCAAATAAGCTCATTAACTAAAAATGTCTTTTTTAAAAGAGATCTGATGTTCAGGAGGGCAAGGGAAACCAAGGTAGGTTCAGGGGTCCTGCTCACTTCTATATTTTTTTTTGGGGACAGGTCTAAGATTCGCCACGATGGCCCCATGAGCATGGCGTCTGCGATTTGCTCTGTGGCTTATTATTGTTTTAGGAGCACTTGTCCTAGAATCCAAGGAGCAGAGCATGGGTGGTGGCTGGAGGGAACAGCAGGGGGCGCTACCGCTATGGGCTGCGTGTTGGGCCTGATGAAGGCGGGTGCTTGAAGCAGGGAGTTTTCCTGTTTTATTTAGTCAATCGTCTCTGGAGGAGCGTGGGGTGAGCTGAACAACGTATGAAATGTTTGCAGCAAGCAAGCGGGCGCCCATGTGGTTTGGGTGAATTCCGTCGGGTTTAAAAAGAGTTTCCTTGTGCCAAAACACGTTAAAATTATCAATAATACCGATACCATGCTCTCTGCAGGTATACTGCAGCCAGTTGTTCAGGCCAAGAAGTCGGCTAAAGCGTTCATCGCCGCGTCTAACAGTTGGTATAGGGCCTGAGATAAAAACTGACTTCCCACTTTGCTCAAGGAGTCCCATGAGAGCAAGAAAGTCCCGTTTCATTAATTCCGACATACGTTGAACAGTGTCATTTAACCCCACATGGACAATAATTCTAGTGATGGAGGAAGCCAAAGAGGGCAGCAACTCACATAAAATTCCGTGAATATCCTTGATGTTGGCACCTGGAACACAGTGAGTGGTAGAATCCAAAAATCTGATGTTCCTAGTTATGGAATCACCGATGATGAGGGTGTTGATAGGGAAGAACGGACGTGGCCGAGAGAGCGCCGAGGGGTGGCATGATAAGGGCGGCCTCACCCGGCAACCACTGCTGACAGCAGCCGATCCATCTCGAGGAGAGTCTGAAGGGCGACTTTCAGCAGCGTCCGCCTGAGAGAGCGCTCCTGAGCGCCTTGCCACCGCGTTCCTGAGCAGCCTGCGTCGGGCAACAGAGGACCCACCACCAGAGGAGGACCCGCCATCATGGACCGATGGCTGTCGGACAGAGGACCCACCTTGGACCGCTGGCTGCTGGGCCAGCCGCATAGCAGTGCATTCATCAGCAGCACAGGAGACAGTCCTCGATGTTCGGCTGACAGCAGCAGGAATATCCCCTCCTGCGACGTTCCTCAACATCTGACTGGCAGGGGCTGGTGGAGAAGCCCTAGGTACCCGCTGGGCAGTTGACGGGGGAGTTGGGCCATTTGACGCAGCAGGCAGTGGAGGTAGCGTTACCATGGTGTTCAGGGGTCGAGCACCGGGTGCAGCAGCAGTAACCACTCCACCGGAGGCAATGGAGGTCGATGGAGACACCGGGCCGTCGTCGATCGTGGTAACGTTAGTGTCTGACTGGATGCCTTGATGGTCGATGGCGGAAAGGGCAGTGTACCGGTTTGAGAGGCAGAGGGGAGGTAGGCCAACATTTCCCCGGAATCGCTTTTTAGCGCCATAGGTCGAGATCTTTGTCCATGGCTGAGAGCCAGGTGTGGAGGACATGGGCGTTTGGCTGTATGCCGGATCCCAAAGGACAGTGTCCTGGATGGCTGCAGTGAGCGAGGAGATCTTCTTTGATTGATCAACAGCCATGTTTGAAAAGCTGGATACCATTTTGTCTTTCTCACGGAGTTGTTCAGAGTAGTCGGAGAGAAGTGCTTCCTTCTTCCGAAGCTCTTCAGAGAGTCGACGGATATCTTCCATCAGGTAGGCAATCTTTTTGGTGGCTTTTTTTAGTAGTGTATCATCACTTGGCGATGATGACATAGTTGTGTCGGTGTTGGTCAGTGATCAACGATAAAATAATAAATAGTAAAAAAATAAATAGTAAAAATAGTTAAAATAGTAGGCTAAATGATAAAGATAGCTGGACACACAAGCGCAGCCTTCGCTCTTCGTGCGTGTAGGCCTACTGAACTGGTCTCAACTGGTCTCAACTGGTCTGGCAGAGCTCAAAGTCCCGCCTTGGTCCTAACCATGACACCCCCACCACTCGAGGCTTTGCGTTCTCGGCCTTCCATTATGATCAAGGATCCTTTATGGCAATGTGGACAGAGCACAGTATGATGGCATGCGCTGCGTAGCCATGCGTGTTCAGCATTGTGTAGCAGTGTTCATATGCAGACCTCCACAGTGTACAGTAAGTATGTTAAAGACATGCCCATTTCCACTTTTACTATCTTGACCATTGGTCTCTGTAGTTTCAGGTGTTCAGAGTTTCGTCTGTGCTTTTCCATCATAATGCTTTTTCCCTAATGGAGGCAATGTGGTGTTCATGCCCATTGCTAAAGGAGGGACCGTAGGGAAGTTTTCTGTCAGTCTTAGCCAGCTGATATCCTCATATCGTGCTCGCTGAATCCATTCTTTGTTCTATCTATGAGGAGATCAGGCCAAGAACGAGATGGACGAGGAGGAGAGAGCATCTGCCTATCAATAAGTTACTGTTCAGTGACTTCAAGTGAGCACCGAGGAAACAATGGGGGGATGTCATCCACTGCCAGACAAAAAGCCACCTCGGTCCAAACCGGTGGAAGAAAAGCGGTCATCAGACAAGGCAGCTATTCAAAAGCCATCAGTCAGAAAGCAGGAGATGACAATAGCCAAAACCAATCATAAAAGTGGTTTCCACTAAGATGATTTTTTTTTCTCGTAGGGTTCAGGCGGTAGTGATTCCAATGGCTCTTTGAGCTTGTGTGGAATGTTACTCTTGGAATGCCATTCCAAAGTCATGCATACTATTAAATGGTTGTATTTTGCCTAATAATATATTTGTCCGTCCAAGATGCCTTGCCATTTCCTTCACCTCTCGGTGGGCTGAGAAAATATTGGAAATAAATTCAAATACAGCGTTCAAATGCAATGGGGAATAATTTGTAGGCTCTAATGTAAAAGGGGCAGCAGGAATGGCAAATGAACTGAAGTAACCGAGGCAGCAGCTGATAGTTTGATTCTGTTTCAGTACTGTAAAGGTAGCCGATCCTCAAAAGACCTGCTGTCATAGCGATGTCAGTTCCATGTGCTTGTACAATATTACCCATGAAAATTAAGCTTACTAACTTCAGTATGAACTGGAGGTGGCTTTTAATGGAATTTTTTTTTTTACTCCATTTCCTTCATCCAGTGGCCCCAGGAACGTCTATGTACATCTCTGCAGCACCTCGAGCAGCACCTCGATGAATAGGGATACAAGGATCATGCTGTGGTTTCTGAGTCAAGTTTTAGGTTTGCAGTTGGACTCGTTTACCTGTGAAGTGTGAAGCATGAAGTGTACGTGTGTTAATCAGCTCCTGTGAACTGTGTAAAATGTCTAGCTCCTACTGTTTTCCTCACTAATCAGATCCATGATTTCATTCCATCTTTTTTTGCCAAGTATTTTAACCCAAGCCAAGAAATTTCACTCCTTTCTTTCAATCTTAAAACACTCATTTTTCCAATGTTGCTGTACATTTAACAATAGACCTCTGTCTCATACAAAAAACATTCACACAACCAATTATAACCTCTCCAGCATTCGAAAAGATGTACAGTATTGATAAGAATCAATGAATTCATAAAAATTGCGTTAGTTCGATCACTACGTTGGTCAGTTTGACATCATTTTACTTTACAGTCAGTTGGAGGAGTTTTAACAGCAAAACAGTGGGGTAGCAAGAATGCCAGAGAAACCAGCAAGCACCACATGGAGAGCACTTCAGGGCCTTCACATTCTGCTTGGGTTTGCATCACAGTCTGGCCAGGTATGCAGCGTTGGACGCATAAATAATCTGCCTTTCCTTAGAGGAAAGACAGGCGGGCAGACGCACTCGCAACTGTCGAAATAAGAACATGACAACCCGTAATTATCGTTGGGGCCATTGCAGACCAAGGCAGAGGTCTCGGAATGGCTTTTGAATAGCATATGTGTCCAACCACATCCGCACACCCTTTTGATAACCAAGAGGCAGATTGATTTCCCAGACAGATGCTTAGAGACATAGATTTGATTTTTTAAAGGATTTCGTGCACCATAAGGGCAGCGGCTAACCAACATGTTCTAAGGAATTACCACTGTGAGCCTTGAAATATGTTTACATATTTAGAAAGAAAGTAAATGATTATTAAATGAGCCTATATGTGTCTCTGCGCAGTGGGTCAATCTCTCTTCAATTCTTTTTGATGTCTCTCTTTTAAGTTAACTTTTTCACCTCAGGCAGTAAAATATCTTTTTTTTTAACTGTAACCTTAAGTCTAAAGTGCTGCAGCTTTTTCCATTCCTGCAACCCAGGAGCTGTACATTGCTCATGGTGAGTGGAGGAGGACGGAAATTTGTCATTTTTGCTTCAAGCATGGGTTGGCAGCGATGGGCAAACAGGAAATGCAATTACTGCGTATCTTTGCCTCACATTCCACGAGAGCAGGGCCAATTTCACAACCATTTTTGCGAGTGACCAGCTGGTAAGTGGCGGTAATGAGGGCTTTCATGGTTTTCGCGCTGTGCAAAGTAACCTTTTTGTGGCTTCCACCCCTTTGGTATCTGATCCCCCTAATATTCCACGAGCTGTTTGTCCTGTACACTAACTCCAGTAGACGCACAGGAGTCCCTGAAGTCGGCCAAGGGCGCCCCAGTGTTTGTGGAGCACCGTAGTTAAACACTAAGTCAACAGGGGATTCAGTTTCTGTTTGGCATCTGTGCAGTTCAAAGGTGGGCTGCTAATTCGTCTGCGAAGCGGAGAAATCCTGCCATTTTGGCTGTCACTCTTAAACAAACAAAACGACAAAAAGAGTTGTGTGCCATGTTACTCTCATGTCGAACATGTTTATACAAAAAAAAAAAGAAAATGAGTGAGGGAAGGGAAAAAACAAATAGTTGCTTTCAATTCTTGAGAGGTATGATTTGAAATTGAATTACCTTGAGCCAATAAGATATCCTTAAGATGTTGGAAATAAGACACACAGACACTCTCTTTCTCTCTCCCTCTCTCTCTCACACACACACAAACAGAATGTGTGTGCATTCTCAGAAACTAAACAGAGAAGCAATTTGGGCGGGCCAAATTGAGCTTTCGCAATGAGTATTAACCCGCACTAAGAGGAGGGCTCTTGTCAGCTTTTGCTTGATTTCCAAGAAGAAGCCCGGAGCTTCTTGACCCTTTCTAATTTCCCAATGTCAGGAATAGCAAACGGAGAAACTCATATCTAGTGTTGCCGTGGAAGTAGGCTTATGTAAGAGCCGTGACAGCAACATTACATTTTGAAATACAATAGCAATAAAATCATTGTCGCAGTCGGGTAACAAACCCTCATCAAAATAAATAAAGATATTAGTAGGGAAAAACATGAAGTTTATAACTTTGGAACTAAAAGTCATCTTCTCAAAACGTTATCGTAACCTATGGCAGAATACTTGCTTGATATACAGTATTGGCATAAAACTTACAAACTAGCAGGATCACAACTAACAACGAATGACCAATAGAGTTAACAAATAAAATACAAATGTAGAAAAATGAACTGAAGTGGCTTTCACCCTGCAGTAATAATACCTTGATGAAAGTAAGTCATGTAGACCTGTCTTGAAACATACAGTATGCACTAATAAACTGATGTAGACATTTTTGATGTTCGATTTGGAGTTGCTTTTCTAAGACGTTGAGTTCCACAACAAGCTATCAACTTCAAAAACTGCACACCAAAAATATTGTCTTTATTTTAAAAGACTAAATGAATTTACATGCACTGTGTTTCAGGAAACCTATGCACACACACAAACAGCTAAGGCATGCCCAATGCATACATACACACATACATCTCTCCCCTTCTTACTGTTATTTATGGAGTCACTTACATGCACGGCCCAATTAGACTAAGTGCATTACTCTCTTGGTGTTGGTCCTAAAAATATTCACACACACACACACACACACACAAACAGGCTTTGACTGCCAGTGTTTCACAAGCATGACCGCAAGACCACCCAAAATGAAATGGTGAGAGTGAAAGAGAAAGGCCGAGAGATAGGGTAGAAAAACAGCATAGGGGCCAAGCCACAAGGCTCGTTTCTAGCCATCGTCTCCCCCCTGAGATCACTTTGAGAATTGTCGCCCACTCTCTTAACTCTGACACATTTAAGCTAATGGGAGGTGGCAGCTTCTGAGAAGTGGCAGAAAGGATTCAACATGTCACCACTGCACTGTCACTTAAGTGCTCCTTTAACACCTATTGCGAGAGATTTTAAAGTGACATCAGGAGGAAAAAAAAATGAAATACAAACACACTTGCACTGAGTTTCATCCTCTCAAAAATGCAGCCATAGGCTTCTGTTATTTCTTCTTCCTGGGACTAGGACATCTCAGGAAAGCTCTGTCTCACACACACACACACACCCCACAAACATGTACACAGTTTGCAGTGGTGAGAGGGGGGCTCTGGAAAGATTGAATGTTTCGTGAAAGCAATGTTTGCGCTCATGCTCAGTGACGAGCCCTAATTTATCATTCTGCTGAAGAGCGTGTGTGGCGTTAGTAAGTAATGGCTCCCACTGTTTATCTCGAATGGAAACAGACGTGTTCACGTGGCAAAATGCATCGCTCACCAATGTGTTGACTTACAAGTACCAAAAGGTAAATACTCAGATTCTGTCAAACACAAATGTTTCATTTTTTGAAACATTTATTTCTTACAGATGCTGCAGCTTCAAAGAAAAAGCTTCTATTCACAGCTACTGCACACTGTATACAGTACATTTGTATTGTTAATAACACGAGATGCAGTGCACTAACTGTGTATTAATGCATACTGTAAGAAATCAAGGAATAAAGAAAGTTTATTGTCACATTGTTATGGGTGTAAGGATGCAGTGAAATAACGTATAACAGGTGTGAGGGTGTAGAAAAAGAAAGCTTCAAGGGTTGTGACTAAAGGCTGCAAAGAGATGGGGGTCAGTCGATTAACAATAGTCCCACACATTAACAAAGAGCATCCAAAAGCAATGGGGCAAAGAAAAACTCCCTACTGGGGAAGAAAATTTGGGCAGATCCAGGACTTGAGGGGAAAACCCAAGTGTCACGGTAATCTCCTCCCCTAATGTCAAAACCTCCAAGGGTTTCTTCGTACCACATGAACAACACTGCTACCTACTGGTGTAAGACTCAGTTTCATTTTCTTTCTCTCTCTGTCTGTGTGTGTGTGTGTGTGTCTTTCAAACTTTACTATACCTATCTTGTCTTTTAACTCTAGCTTGTCTTTTAGCTCTTTAACAAAAGCTCTTTTATCAAAAGTATAATAAGTTTGGAAATGTTCATGAATACATAGGCTACAGAATGCTGTGTGTATGACATCTGTGGCATGCCTTTTCAAAGAGTTTTTGGGAATCATGCTGAGTCTGTTGGGATACACCTTGGGATGAGGCTGTAGTTTCACCTCAAGAGTTGACGCCACCTCAGAGATTTAAGGAAGGTGAAGTCGACCTCGGAAAGGCAACAGAGTTGGTTGCTAAGGAGCCTTATGTATGCATTATCAATATGATGAGATACTTGGTTAAGAGATGATTGACATACCATAGATGGGGATGTAAACCTACACAATGAGGTATAAAAAGTTTAACTTTGCATTGTCACTTTGGTCTATTCCTGTCAGTGACTTGATGCAAGTCCCCAGTATACCATGAATAAAGCTCTCTGAGATTTATTTCTGATCACCACCTCGGCCTGAAGACCTCTTTGAGTGAAGCCCGATACTTGTCCACTATTTTCTGTGCAAGTGAATAAAGTGAGCTACCCTCCTCCCTTCTCACCGCTAAGAGAAAGGCATTGTTGGAGACCCTCAATGGCATGGCTTAACCACTGCTATCAACCATCAGGTCGATACGGGTTTCATTTGCTGTAGCACACTCATGTTGCTCAGGCTATGGACGAAACATAGACCAAACACACACATACACACACACACTGGCAGCTCAGAGCTACACACACACACACACAAACAGCCACAAGCACACACGCAGACACAACCACAGTATCAACAACCACATCGACTTATAAGCGCTCCTGCTCATCTAGTCTTTTGTGTGCGAATGACAGACAATGGTAATTGCTGGTGGTCAATACTCCTGTATCATCACTTACCTGACTGCCTCACTGGTACACAGCGTCTTCTTGTAGCATTTCCTTGCAATAGGCCACTCTCCCATATGCCTGGTTTAGACTATCATGAAACTACCCCCCCCCCCCCCAACACCACTTTTTAATAGCATATACTTTGTATTCTCGACCCTAGAGAGTCAACAAGAAGTCCGGTGGTTGCAGGCAGGCAGACTGTGAATCAAAGGAGAGGGGAAAAAAGGCTTTTTAGACCGTTCAAACAAGTTTGATTTTCTTGCGACCATGCGATTTCTGATCGGGAGCTGGTCGTGAGGTGTTATCGCTTCTCGTTAGCCCATGTACACTACATGACACACGATGAAGGCAAAACTCCAGCCAATCCCAAAAATAGTCGCACGACTGAAAAGTCGTGGCAAATTGGGCCAAAAATCGCACAGTGTATGCCCAGCTTAACTTGCTGCAAATAGACTTCAAACAAGGGGGAATGTGCAGGATTCGCGTGGCTGGAATATGTGAGAGTGTGTGCCGCCTCTTCATTTTATATAGTAAGGGTTTAGGACTGGCAGCTCATAGCTATGG
>JAGFZM010001586.1:189732-209321 GCA_017657215.1 Limnothrissa miodon
CTTAGCCCTCTGCTCAGTAAGTCTGTGAGTCCAGCAGTAGGCATCTCTCTCTCTCTCTCTCTCCTTTTTTGTCTCTCTATTGACATGGACAGCAGTGGAGGCCGTTGAGTAAACATGCGTTATCTTGTCAAACATCTTATCCAAGGAGTCTGGGGGACAAAAGAGGATGTCTCCTGGCTGGAAGGATGCCTTTGAGAGTGGGCTCTTTTTGATAATGTGAAAGAGGGTTCCGCTCAGAGACAAGAATGGATGACAAGTATACCTCAAAACTGTCCCCTGCTGTTGACTATGCGGCAGGTATTTACCTAGTGATTATAGGTGAGTGAAGCTTTACAGTTTTTATGCTGAATTTTTCATTTGATGTTTTTGTTTATTTGTATTCCTTTTCAAGGTGTTTATTTATGTTACCTTATGTTCAATATGTATTTTTCACTGTGAACGTATGGCTGGACTGATAATTCCTCAACCGTTTTGGTCTGTAAATAGTGATACTTGTTACATTTGTTATATTAACAAAATTGTTGTTGCAATGTGTGAGATTAGATTCGATTACTCTGACTCATGACACTTTTTTCTTCTCAAAATCAGGTTTTATTTCATACTGTACACGTAACAAACACAGGTCTATCCAATTATGTTTAATATGTGTAATATTCGAGTCATAATTCTGTTCACTGATATGGTCAATCAAATGACAGACTTCCCTCGTCCTTTCTTTAAGTCTTACACTCATTTCATCCACACTGCATTGTGTACACATGTGCTCCCAGAATGGGGCAAAAGAAGATTGGGCATCCTGCCTATTTTGAGTTGTGGTGCTACGTTACGAGCATGGAGGAAGATGCTAAAAAGAATTCTCCTTGGACAGAGGAAGAAACTTCATGCCTCATAAATCTTTGGGGAAATGGGTCTGTCCAAGCAAAGCCTGAGGAGATGTATCGAAATAAAACTGGTTTTGAAAGTATTTCGCGCACTTTGAGGCAAAGAGGGCTTCGGCGGTCTGTTCAGCTTGTCGCAATTACAAGACGTCTGACAATACACGTGCTGGATGGCGCTTCCGCTCACTGCTACAGCAACCTGTCAGATCGGTCAGTAATGTGGCCCAGCCTGAACAGAGCCATAAAAATATATATGAGAAGGAATCCGATTTGAATCAGATTCGCCTGCAGTCTGAACGCGGCCATAGGCAACCCTTTGAATAGCTGTTGAAAGACATGAATTAAAAAAAATAATTCTTCAGTGTTTGGCAAGAGGGAGGAGGTGTATTACCTGACTACGCCACTAGGGAATTTGCCTAGACCAATATTCCAATAAGGAGAATTGAAGAAGAGAAAATAAAAAAAAAAAGAAACCCAACCAAACAGCACAAAAATAAACAAAAATAAACCTCTGACCCAAACGCAACAAGTAGATGCAAGCACCGATATGCTATATGCAGGGGCAGCAACGTAGCCCACAAACGGAGGCTGCAGAGAATTGCGTGAATTATACTCACAGGTCACAACAAACCACGAGAAAAAGACAAAAGTCCTACCGGTAATCAGGCGGAAGCATACGTGGCTGTGAATGCAAGCAGGAAGCGGAAGGGAGGGCGTCTTTCCTTGGCCCGACACCCCGATCCTCATATATATCCATAGCCGCCTGAATTACCCAATCAGACAGCCACCACTATTGCCTGACAGCTCCACCCATTTATCCCATTACAATCGGCAGTTTGACAGGGGTTGACGAGAGTTTTTTTCATGCTTTGACATCACAGTTGCAGATGCAAACTGCCAGAATGTTCTAAGAAACAAAGCTTCAGTGACTCCCACTGGTTCAAAAGGAAGTCTTCTTTCACTGTGCACCTCAAATCTGTGCGGCATAGCAATGATGAAAGACAACATGGAATTATCACTGCACAGTCAATTAGGTGGTGTATATTTTATCAGAGAAAAGGCCTTAGGACCTAAGCATTTTTTTCACTTGCGAAATTCACATTCAAATTGGACTGATCAGATTTTCCATTTTACACTTTTTTTCAGTTTTCCTGTTTGTTTAAATGTACTGTAAAATACTGTAAAGTACAGTACTGTAAAACTGTAAAAAGGTTGTGTAAAATACAGATTCACAGTGTGTGCTCAACTTTCAGTCTTGGCTGGGGTCCCCATTGGCACATGTTTAATGCATATCTTTGATTGGTGTTTGAAGAACGAGCACACTTCATATCCTACTGTGAATATATTTCCCCAAAGGTGAAAATCATTGGGAACAAAAATTAGAACTACCATCTGAGCCCAAAGGACCAAAAAATGTACACCGGCATACGTACTGGGACTACGCTTTATAGCAGGGCTTTTCAATTAAAATTTCATTTGGGCCACATTTCAGAACCAAGATCTTAAGTTGGGGCGCACATTTTCAGCAATTCTGACATTTTTTACAAACTAAAACCATTTTTATTTTTTACCCTTAAAATTGACGACATTCTAAAAAATATTGAGAATGCATGCAATTTATATTATATAGGCTATCTCTAAAATGAGGTGGGGTGGAGGAGGAGGCATTAACTAGCTTGGTCTGTTTCTGATATTCTGGGTGCGTTGAGAAATAGGCTAGCCTACAATCTTCCACTCTGATAATGGAATAACACTCCACAGTTCAATAAAGACGAGCTTGTTATTTTTCTGTGACTAAACAAATGGTTTCTGATAGATCAAAATGAACATAAACCAGGTTAAAAAGTTAAAATAGCGGTTAATGTATTAGTTGCTTGAAGTAAGGACCATGAACGATTTGGTTCGTTTTTTACCTGCCAATTATGAGCTTTAATTCATAAATCAATCCAGAACTGGTCTATTTCCTAAAAACTTTGTCTAGCAGTTAGCACTGTTTTCATTCAGACTAACGTCACGCTCTACTGCTCTCTCCGTTCAGCCGGAGTGGCCGGTGTACGCTCCGAACACGCTCTAAACACTCGAAAGTGTGACGCCGGTGATCCATTAGCACACAATGAGAGAGAGAGTGTCAGTTTACGAACGCACCCTCTGTAAAAGACCCAATTTACGTTCTGGAGGCTCGTGAATGGTGTTTAATGGCGTCGTCCGGGCCACATGTGCACCACGTCTGGGCCGCATGTGGCCCGCGGCCCGCCTATTGAATAGGCCTGCTTCATAGTATAGATAGTTTAAATGGAAGATAATAGAAGGCTTTGATGACCAGGAGAGGTAGCACCACATGCTAGCAGCAACAATAGGTCAAACAATGGGTCAAACTGGAATAGCAGTATAGTAAGATATACAAGATATACACTGCAATAATTGCAGCTCACTGTGGCAGAGTACTGGTATTACTCCGTTAAGAGGGAGACAGAAATGCAAAAAAATAGAAACAGAGAGAGAGCGATGATGGTCAGAAAACATTTTTTCTTCATGTGGTCCTTTCATGTGGTCATGTTTTCTTTGCTTAGATAGTTAGAATAATAGACAGATAGATAGATAGATAGATAGATAGATAAAAAATTTTCAAAGCAGTGATAGATACATTTGATACATTGATGATACAGCAATTTCACCCCATTGTAAGGGACCAAGGGAAATGGGACAGCTCCCAAACAGGTTAGCTTCTTTTAAAATTAAATGATGTTTCTTTTTTGTTTTTGGCGCTTGCTTATTGTCTATGCGGATGAGTTGCAATCGTTCCAGGTGCTTATGTACCTTCAGTTCTCTGAACGAGAAGCCGAAAACGAGTAGAATGGATAATACATGCTTCATGCTTTATTCTGCTGAATTGAACTAACACCAACCCTTTGAAAAAAGGGCAGTAAGCGTCTGCGTCACACGCGCGAGCTGCCATTTGCCAGGCTCAGCGCGACATCAGAGAGGTTATAATAACCCCTGCTTACTTCCTGCTTACTCTGTCTCTTTTGCCATGCACACCAGCGCTGGCACTTGAGGCCAGAAGCTATCCGTTTTCGGCTTCTCGTTCAGAGAACCGAAGGTACATAAGTACCTGAAACGTTCTCTTTCACTTCTAGCCGAAAACGGATAGAATCACTACAACCAAGCCTCAAGTGCCACCTACCAGTGGTCTGAGATGGGAGGATCCACAGGCTAAGGCCGTAGAGGCGCAGAGAGCACACTCTCAGCCACGCCATGCCTGGTGGCGTCCAGTTTGTAAAAAGGTATTGTCAGATGCCCAAGAAGCGCTCTGGCAAATATCCTGAATCGAGACGCCTTTCCAAAAGGCCCATGAGGCCGCCACCCCATGAGTAGAGTGGGCTCTCTCACATAGTCAGGCGGGGAACACCACCATCCGTCCTAGAACAGAGAAGCTCTGTTCCACTCACCAGGTTCAGTGCTCTCACTAGGACCTGGTAGCTGATCAGTTATCTTTAATTCTTTGTCCCACTAGGCCTATAATAAAAAATGTGACCCTTATGATCTTTTTTTATTTGAGTTGGATCATTTAAAGAACACTTCCCCCCGTGCGTTTTAGTTAAATAGCTTCGTAACTCGAAACTCGTTCTTTTCATTCCGGGAGATAAATTACGTTTGATTCGTCTGTTCAGTGTCGGGACTGATGGACCCTGAACTTTGCGCGGTATTTGTTCTGTGTGATGTTTTGCTTTGTTGTTTTTTTTTATGAGAGTCTGCGGTCTTTGCGCTTCAAGGCGTTCTGCGCGAATTCATTCATCCAACGTTCCATCACAATAAAACAATAACGATAATCTCATGTGTTTGTGTTTCCTTCTGAAAGACAAAGTTATTTTACACAAGAGGAAGATTCTTTCTGTCTTTATCAGTTTGAGCTAATTAAGCTTTGCCTGAATTTAGCTGAATATATCCAGCTAGTTAACCCTTGTGACATTCATTCTGTTATAGGGCGAATTTATGCAACTATGTAAAGAAATGAGTTTAGAATGTGTGCGTTCGTGTGTGTGCGTGCATGCATGTAGGCACTCGACTGACGGTCCAAATGACGGCAGGATTTGAGGTGGGCCAGGTGTGTATGGAGTAAGATAGCTGTCAAAAAGTTTCTTTTCTCAACAAGTAATGCCTGTTAATGGGGCGATGACGTATTTTCACAGTTGAGTAACCTGTGCAAAGTGGTATCCATAATATTGAGAGGCGTATTGAAATTTTGATTTTGTACTTGTAATTGTTGAATTTGCATTTTTTTCCATCCGTATTCTGGTGGATAACATACACACTTTATTTTTTGCATGACTGAACTCATTTGAGAAGTCACAAATGTTTATTTTATGCACAACTAAATACGCTCGTGTATCAAATATATGGACAGGAATATTTTGGCAGCTATCTTACCCCACAGGTGTGGGGGTCCGTGCTCAGTCGCTCTCACAGCCAAGGGGTCCTTGAGCTGAAAAAGGTTGAAGACCCCTGCTATAATACATGAAAACAACAGAACAGTGACAATTGATCAAATAGGTTGGGCCCGGTTTCCTGATAACGCACACTGTTCACGCACTAAGAAGACTCTTAAGATACAGTTGTTTACTTTTGTATGTGTGTTCCAAACCTAAGTATCCCGAGGTCTTCATGTGGTCGGATAGAGAGTCTAGAATGAATTTTAACGAGCCTGTACCTTTCCGGAAAGGTTGTTGCTTTAGCTGCCATCTTTAGTGGAAGGAGGAGTCGATTGCCGAGAGTGGAGTAACACGCCATGGAAATTCACAATTTTCGCAGTCAAAAAAAAAAAAAAATCTTTCGAAATTGAAATGGAGTTGTATGCAGCAGCACAGTCTAGCTTACTAACAGGTTGGAATTTTGAAATGTCACGTGATGTGATATCTCGCGTGAAGTAGCTAAAGATGGCAACTAAAGCAGCAACATTTCCGGAAAGGTACTGGCTCGTTAAAATTCATTCTGGACTCTCTATCCGACCACATGAAGACCTCGGGATACTTTGGTTTGGCTTTACTACTTACTACCACGTAAGTGTAATGTTGTTTGGAACTGTAGAAGAGGTATAAAAATAGCGTTTTGTAGCCGCGGAAATGATATGCCCTGGTCACTTCCAGGCTAACGAGTTTTGGCTCAAAGGGGTAAAATATAACTTTCTCAAAACACATCCGAATGACGTGATTTTGATGTCAACTCAACGTATGTACTCCCAATCATCCATAAATTGATCTAAAGTGTATTTTACTCCAGATAAATCCTTTAAGATGTTATATATCCCACACTTTTCATTTTCAAAAAATTGTTGCATGTACAGACTTTTGTTCTGTGGGAATTGCAACTCTGTGGTCTAAGAGTTGCAAAGTACTGTGAAAGTATTAAGTGAAAACCACTGCTCAATCACTGCTATAGTAGGTAGTTTATCCATTCAGAGAGGAATTGTCACATCAGTCACATCAGTAGCGTTGGTCTGACAAATTAAAAAAATATTCGATGTTTCATTACATTTGTATAAACCTACATCATATTTCCATGACCGTTGCAAAGATGCAAACAAGAGTATTAAAATGTGTGGTGTGTGTGTGCATGTGTGTGTCTGTGTGCCTGTGGTTATGTAAACCAATGCCTGTGGATTGCAGTCATGGAGAATTTAATATGCCACTGTGCTCACAACATCCAAACACAGTATAGAAAAAAGCTGAGTGCCTTGGGCTGAATCTCTAGCATAGATGGCTATAAGGGGTTGGGTGGCTGGGGAAGGAGATCCTATTTTCACAGCACCGGGTTCCATGTCCTCCAGCTGCAAAGCCACCACCGCTTCTCCACTTGTCTCCGCAGAGGCAAACAATAATGCAAGCTACTTGTGCGTCACACAGAGTCATTGTCAACAGCAAAAGGCACGGCCACTGACCCAGCTGGCCAGCCAGCAGTGTCTTGCTGGCTAAATCACTCCAGCGTCTTAAAGTAAGACATGCAAGCAATAAAACTCTATGGTTCCTGGACTACTTATAAACTCTAAACTTTTCCGCAACCATGGGAAGGGGGGCGTAAGCATGGGCGAGGAGCGTGCATAAACATACAAACGTGAGAGTGTGTGTGTGTGTGTGTGTGTGCCAACAGCTGAGACAGAAACACAATGACACAATGTCAGAAGACAAAAACACAATGTCCTGATAGACTTTTTTGAGAGATGGCATGTAAAGTTCACTAAAAGTCACAAACACACACACACACATACACCACACAAACAGCATACTTCATTGAGCATTGTTGGTGCTATACAGTAGAGGAAGAAAAGTGGTGTTAGAATTGCAAATCAATATCAAAGCAAATGGGCCTTTTCACCATGCTTTCCTGGGACTTTGTATTGATGTGAAGGTCTTATGAGGAGTTATTAGTCATTACAAAACATTTCTTTATTGCAGTGCTCTCTGAAATGCTGTAGAAAGCTTCATTCACCATTTATTTTGTTAACGGACCTTTGCTAAGTACAGCAGACCATTACTTAAAGCCACTATGTGTAGGATTTATCTTCTATTTATCTTCGTCTTTTATTAAAAATATATTTTTTATTTTAAAAATATAATGTAAAACGATGGCAATTACCTCCATGAAGAAATTGTAGTGTTCCCGTAAACTTGGTAATTTCCATTTATATGTAGATGTGGTTGGGTACCAAATGAGAATATCCATTTTGCGCCGCCATTTTCAAAATGAAGACCATGGGAAATGAGGACCGTGGGAAGGGGAGGGCTAATACATTTTATTCAAACGTGTGCAGTATACCACTGCGCCGATAGATGGGAGAAATTCTCATACGAAAAAAATAAAACTTACACATAGTGGGTTTAAGGAAGTGAAACAGAATGTTGCCATAATCAATCAGCTCAAGTTAACAACTTTTCCCCCCCAGTAGAAGTAATTCTGTTATTGATGTTATTGACATCTTCAGTAGGTAACCATATAATAACTGTATTCAGAGTAATTCAATTACCAGTCATTATGTGGCTCCTAAGAATTGTGCTGCAGGGGATTGTATTCACTTTCAATGGGCCTTCCTTGCGTTCAGAGGTCATTTATATCTGTATAATGACCGTTGTCAATACCAACGTTTTTTTGCTTCAGATTCACATCTTCTCATTATTCCTTAAGTAGGGATCATTGACTTACCACCATGGACCTTCATTAGAATTGGAAGGAGATCAGCTGTGTTCTAAAGAGGGTTTTAAGTTCAAGTTATTAGGGTTATCCGTGTAAGCCACAAAACGATAACAAATAAAATGTAGTCCTAAAAGGTGCCATCTTTTTTGCCAAGTAGCCACATAATAAGTGTGATAATGTATTATCAACTGGTCATTATATGAAATTATTTTCCTGCAGAGTGAAAGACCCCTACCTTTTCACGATGCGTTATTAGAGTCTCATAGACAGGTGTCATGTCGGACGCTCCATTAGCCCTATACAGTACATATAGGCCTACCCACCCACTTAAGGTCTGACAAGTATCCCAGGAACATTTAAATCTGCATCACACTCACGAACATGGCAGTTCTGCTCACTTCCTACTAATTTCCCCTGCATTAGGCCTAGGAGCAGTTAGGCAAAATGACTGTAAGCTGATTTAACCTTGGCGAAACAGGGCACACATCAAATCTCTTTAATGGGCGATGTTAATGGAGCAGAGTGTGTTTCATCATCCATCTCCTAATGGACCTGTTCTCACATTCCGGATGGTAAAGAACAGTCGGTCACTAACCAGTCTATGAGAGTGGCACAGCCTGAGACCCTGTTTACACATATACGTTTTCTCTTAAAAACTCACACTTTTTCCTTTGTTTGCGCCTTTCATTTACACACAAACGGAGAAGTCACGATTCTTTCTAAAAACTCTGGCAAAAGGAGATTTTGGAAAACTCTGTATTCATGTTTGCGTGTAAACTGCAAAAAAACAGATAAAACACAGTTTTAGGCAGTCTACATTTGAGTTTTGAAAATGAGGTGGTTGTCCCGGATGAATGGCGTGAGGCTTCTGATTGCCTTGTATGGCTTTCTCCTTCTTCCTACACTGCGGCCCATAGGTTTAGAGTAGGTATGACGGCTCTCGACAGCATATTTATGCAGCTTAATGAAAACGATGATGTATGCACAGGATTATTTTGGAAAACAGAGGGAAGAAAATATTAGTTTATCAAAATACCCAGGTATGTGTAAACGTAGCCTGAGATTGTGTCACAGCCGTTTCGTATGCAGTTTGTAAAGGTGCCATGCCAATGAAATTTGACCATTCCGTGTTGCCGTAATAAGATACTGCAGCAAGCGATAAAATAAGATTAAGAAGTTGAATAAGAGGGGACATTTAGAGACTTTTGGAATTTCAATGACCCCGTCAGCCAAATAAACACACATGTGTGTGTGAACGTGTGGGGTGGGAGGGGAGGGGAGTGTGTGCAAAAATCTATCCCTGGGCTGATCAGTGCCTGAAATTACTGTTTACTGGAAGATGCAGACCTGTAGCTCGGTGCAAAATGCCACGTGCAGATTCAGGTCCCTGGCGACCACAAGTCATCAAGCTCTGACTCGTCCCGACACGGCACACTTTCTTATGAAAGTGGCCTGCTCCAAAATGGAAAAAAAGAAGCGGGCGGAATGAAAAAAAGTCTGGTCCCTGGAGAATACTGACTGACAGCAATAGGTTTTCATCTTGCAGCCTACATACTTCTTTGCAGTGCTCTACAAGGATACATAAATTAACAAAGACTTTTTGTCTCACTAAAAGATAAACACGCCAGTGTATGCATTTTTTGGTAAACAGCAAATTACAGTTTATTTCTATATTAGAGATTCCGGGTATGCAGTTTCTAATGTGATATTGCATGACCATTATAATTTGCACCTACATACATCTGAGCTTTAGTTTCACTACAAACAGGACTGCCTCCCTCACCCCGTCAATCGTACCAATATGTCACCCCTCAACTTTCTTTCCTTCTTTACTTTTCTTGAGAGAGTTTCCGTTTCTTTAGTCCCTGAAGGACTGTCCACACTGAAAAAGTCACTCGAGTCCACAGTCAACAGCTGATATTATTTAAAGGACTTTAAAGAGGCTGTTTGGTTCTGACATTCTTTCGGGAGGTCAAGTAGGCTGCCATCGGACTCTCATACAATGTCAAAGCATTATTCATCAGGTACAGTAATTGTAACTGTCCTAAAAGTCCTTACATTTAATCAGCCAAAATTAAACAGACATTTTTTTGCATCATAGCTTTGAACAACGGGAGAAGCAGCAAGAAAATCACAAATTGAATGTTAACATTTAACTAATATTATTGTAAGTGATTTACAAGCTGCTTGCTAACACTTACAAGCTTCATGTTAATGATTAACTAGTGTTATTAAAGGATAACAATTGGTAACTAACAGTTATTAATGCACTATTAAAGCAACAGAATTTTCAATGGCAATTTCAGAAAGACCATTAGTAGATTTCAGAAGATAAACTTTCCTCTCACCATCCTTTCTTGGGAGTCAGCAAAAAAAGGCAAAAGGCTATATGTCAATATGCATGTGGCCTTTCCACAGAACTCTTTTAACCCTGAAAGCACAAAACCTTGTAAAAGTGTATGTGTAGCCTATTTATAATGTGTAGTGTAAATACAGTACCTAATAGTAGCCTCGCTAGTATAATATTGTATTCTACATTGTGTTGTTTGTTCTGGTCTTTGCTGAACCTTAAAGTGAGGAGCGTATTATGTACAGAATGAATTGTTTGACATATTTGGGGTAAGAGACAGAATATGAGCTTGCTGTGCAATTCCAGTGGGTCTTACTTAGGCAAACAGCAGGGGGCTCTTTTAAAATTGCTTCTTCTGTCTGCTTTTTCCTTTGTTTGAGTTTGCTTTTGGATGATCGATCTTGCTCGTGGTTGTGGAAAACCTTTCCAAATGTCAGAAAAGAGCACTGTCATACCCCCTTCTGTCATGACAAACACACACATACGCCCACTTACACAAATGTACACAAACAAACAAACAAAACAGGTACTCACATAATCATACACAAGATTATGTTAGATTATACTGTATTCAACCCATAGAAAATCAAGAAAAAAAAAACAAAGCTGACCTCTCTCTTTCTCCAGCTGTGCTGTCAATCATTGGCAACGGTGCTGTGCTCGTCACTGCCGGACGGAAGAAGAGGCTGCTCAAAGCCCCCGAGCTGCTCACCGTCAACCTGGCTGTGACGGACATCGGCATGGCTCTGAGCATGTACCCCCTCTCCATCAGCTCTGCCTTCAACCACGCCTGGATCGGTGGCGACAGCACCTGCCTGTACTACGGCCTGATGGGAATGATCTTCAGTGTGGCCAGCATCATAACCCTGGCCGTGATGGGACTGGTCAGATACCTAGTTGCAGGTGCCAACCCCAAATCAGGTAAGGTTGGTCCTCAGTCACGTCTACATTACAGGACTGCTACTGCTATTATTCAGTGCTAACCTTTGCTCTGTGATAGTCTTATACCAGGTTTGTTCAGTCTGGTGAGGACTTTCTGTTGGATTATTTTTAGTGGGTTCAAGATATTTACAAGTTTTAACAAGTTTAAATATCTTCTTGAGGTCTTGATAAAGCAAAGCACCAGACATTGGCCAAAATACATACATGTAGGCAGGTGTGAGTGTGTGTGTGTATGTGTGTGTATGTGTGTGTGTGTGTGCACAATGACATCTTGCATGTTGCATTTTCCTTTTAGTTACTTTCCCTTTTGTTTCAGTCTAAGGAGGCCATAAAACAAGTCATTTCTCTTGGTTTGTACTGGTAGTCTAACTACGTACATGTAGACATATAAATGTATATACGTGCATGTACATATAAATAGCCAATGAGAGATTTGAGACTAGCATGTCACAGTATTAAGCATCTAGGTTCCCCCGCCTTCATGATTCAAGTATTCAGTTGCACTATTTCCACTGTGACTTCTCAAAACTAGCTATAGTTAGTTTCTATATACGGCCACACCAATAAAATTAGTTGGTTCTCAGATTTTTTCAGGAAAAATATGGAGCGAGCGATATAAAAATAAAAAAATGTTCTGAAGGTAAATTAGCACATTCATAGTTAATGTTCATTAAAGAATACTTTGAATGGGTTTTTTTTTTTCAAACTCACCTCCACAGAGTTGCACAAGCAGAAGCACTGTGAGTACAACTGCGCAAAATTGTCATCCTCTTTAATTTCAATGCACTTGTCAAATGTTTTTCTCTCCTGCCTAGCAGGATCCCCTTCCACCGGCATCTTTCCTCATATCATGTCTGTTGTCTCTTGCTCTCTGAAGTGAAAGGCGCGATTTGATTGGTTTTCAACGTCACATGAACGCAGCATGCTGTTTTCAGTATTATAGCTATCAGCCACTGTGTTTTTTATGTTAGTGTGAGTTCTAATTCAATTTTATTTTATTTCGCATTTTTCAAGCGGCGAATCTGAGAACCAACAAATTTTATTGGTGTGGCCTAGTACATTTAGGTGACATACATAGATGACAGGCACAGATACATACATATAGCTACCCAGCTACCTGTAATCCACAATGTGAGCCACAATCTGTTTGACAGTCATGTATGGTCATAAAGGCTAATGTCAATGAAAGCCTCCCCCCATGGTTCGCTGTATTACTTTTCTAAGTGACAGGAAAACCACTTACTGTAGGTGGGCCACACATCACATTTATAATTATTAACCAACATGTGTACAATACAATTGCTGTGTATACAATACAATTGTACAATTGTCCCTTTATTTTGAAAACTCATGATTATTATTTTTATTATTACTCCATATGGATGCACATCTGTGTCTGTCGTGATTATTTTAATATTCCTACACACAAATTAGACAAATATTCATGGAATATTCTTACCCTTCTGATTACCAAAAGCAGCTTTTCACAATGTATTACTTATTGCTTTTTTCAGTTGCTTTTTTCAGCCCCACAACACAGCTCAGATTTTTCATGTGGCCCCTGGTAGAAATGAATTACCTTCCCCTGCTCTGAACATTGCATATGGAATATGCTGTATGGAATGCCCTAATATCTAGCTTTTTTAGTGCAAAGGAGAAAAATATGTTGAATGAATTTTCCCTCTGGTTGGTTGCCAGAAAATACATCCTTTATCACTGTATCATGGTACAGGGCTCTCGCTCCTCACCTCCGCTGTCATGGTTGGTGTCTCACGCCAGCATGTACAACAGTGAGCACGAGTCCCAAATGAGTTTAGATGCATTCTCGTCAGGAACCTGTGAGAAAGGCCAAGTGAGTCGCTTAGAAATTCAATAAACCCCAGTGTGCTAGTGTGAAATAGGCTAAAGCGGGAGACTCTTAATCACTCTGGCTGCTAAGCTACGGTGTCTGTGGGTATGGCTGTCTGACTGACTTTGTGTCCTCATTGCCTTTGTCTGACTTTGTTTCCTCATTACCTCACACTTTAGGTTTCAAATAATTTCTCAATAACTCTAATTATGTATGTTAGACTTAACATAATTAGAGTTATTGAGAAATGGTTGGTAATGGTAATGATGGTTTTATGGTTTGGTAAATTATGGCCTGTGATCATTTGCTAATTGGTAAAAACTAAGTATGAAATCTTCATGGCTAAGTGTACAATTAAAGGTTTAAAATATTGCATAATTATTTATTATCACATAATTTTTATTACATAAGTTAATTCAGAATGATTAAGTGAATGAATTCATGATAGATTCCAAATGAAGCATTGTGAAGATTATGTCATCGTTTTGTCAGAACTTACTTTTCTGAACAAACCTCATCCTTTCTCAGGTCTGCTTACCCCATGCACATGTTGCAGTGCAGTCTTGTGTGTGTGTGTGTGTGTGTGTGTGTGTGTCTACACATGGTGTGTTCATCTTGAACCATCATTAATCAAATGTTTGTATACCCTGAAGCATCACTCTTATTCCCATCTACTCACCATGACCCACCATTAAAACACCTTTATTCACTCGTTTAGTGTGCCCTGAAGTCACACTCTGATTCGTCAAGTATTCATCATTACTCATCATTAAAACACATCGACTTACTGGTTTTGTCTACAAGTTTTCTTTTCTGTTATTCTACTAGCTTTTTCCAAACTATCACTTGGAACACATAAAAGTCTTAATATGAAGTTCATGTTTATCAAGGTACAATAGTGGTCACAACAGTGAAATTTTATTTAAGTAAAATATTTATTTCATGAAATGATATATCAAGGAATCAAAGATTTCTAGTCACATACTTTTTTAAGGGTGTAAAAAATGCAGTGAAAGAAAGGATGTTGTCTGTCTATTGTGCATAAAATGAGAAAGAGGTGTAGAATGAGCAAAGATACTGTAATGTGTGTGTGTGTGATATGGGTGACTATAAAGGTTATAGAATGGAATCTATGTAGCTGTCACAACCCTGACATCAGCATACCTGTAAAACACCAAAATTCAGTCTATCTAGGCAATAGCGCTTCTCTCTCCTGCTCTGAACTCACTTACTAACAATGGTAACCCTTTACTGTATTAAATGATTGTTCAGTTATTTATTTGCACATATCTACACATAATACATTTTTCATTACTGTTGCGTTTTCTACAGCGCTATAAGTAGCTGCAGGCTATGGAGAGTCCCAAGAGTCCTGCTGCGTGACAGGACTACCTTAGCAGCTCATCAAACGCTGCAGATGTTTGGCTGCAATAGGGTTGAGAATCCCAGGGGACACATACGGCTCTAACAAATCAATATAAGCACCAACCAGGGAGTTAGTTTTTTTCACATTTCAACTTTAAGCCATCATCACTACACACAGACATGCGCATGCACGCACACACACTCACGCACACATACACACCAACATTTCAACTATCTCCATACAGTACACACATACAAACTCTCTCTCTCTCTCTCTTGCACAAACACACACACACACACACACACCCGGCAAAATGCATGCACACACAACCCCTTTAACAGAGACAGCTGAAGATGTGTGGCTTAATGATTTGTCAATGTATTAATTACTGCTAATAGGCCCTCAGCAGCCCGCTGTCACGGAACAACCAAGTTGATTCACTCACAGATTCTCAGAGCTGTATCGCAGGCTGCATCTCAGTAAAATAGCTGACATGAGTTCACTTGCTCACCTACAGACTACTACAGAAAAGTAATACCTAAAACTTCCAATGAAATTCATATCTGTTTGTCAGTCCACCCTGTGACCCCGATGGGGTAAAGCTAAGTGAGAAGGCGGTGATGAGTGGTGTAGGGAAAAAGGGAATAAGTGCTGTATTTATTAGTTTATAAACAATACCAAGCAATCAAATACAAAGTAATATAAAAAGGCCGATTGACTTCATGAAAAGCACCACGTAACTGAAAATATTAAATTTTTGTTGCTGTTGAGAATAATGATTTATTTATCATTCTTAATGAGGTTCCTGACAGGTTCTATAGTTTTACTGTCAGCTCTAAGAACTAGTATAAAGAAAGCAGATATAAAATCGTAATTTGCATTCGAAAGCCTTTTTCACAATTACCCGTGACGGCAACTGCTGACGGAGGAGTTTGTCACAAGGAGGCAGAAAAAAAGTGGATTTTTCTCCTGGGGATCGGTCCCAGCAGGGGTACCTAGTCATTTTCTGAATGTGATGCATACAAAGCATTAATACGAGGTTAATGAAAGTTTGAACAACATTGTAGCATCTGTTGGTTGCAGTGCTTAGATAATGTTGACCCGTCATCTCAGCTTTGGCACTATTGCTGGAATTCATTAAAAATGTTGTATTTGTCCCACGCATAACTGCAGAGATCCAAAGAACAAACACAGAAGGAGCAGCGCTAGACCAGGAAGGAGCATCAGATGTATGTCTGGCCATACTCAATACTCCAAATCTGAAGTTATGGCTCCCTGTGGCTTTGCCAGCTTTACCTTTAACAGACGATGACACTTAAGGTGTGTTGTTTTTTGTTTGTGTCGTGTTCGTTTTGACACACGTGCAGGTAACAAGTTCCAGCGTCGCACCATCGGCTTGTACATCACCCTCATTTGGCTCTACTCCTTGATGTGGGCGGTGTGCCCACTGCTGGGCTGGGGTGGATATGGGCCCGAGCCCTACGGGATGGCCTGCTCGGTGGACTGGGCCGGTTACCAGAACTCCCTCAATGACTCCACCTTCATCATGGCGCTGGCGGTGCTCTGCACCATCCTGCCGTGCCTGGTTATCATCTCCTCCTACTCGGGCATCGCCTGGAAGCTGCACAAGGCCTACCAGACCATCCAGAACAACGACAACCTGCCCAACTACGGCAGCGTGGAGAGGAAGGTCACGCTGGTGAGCGTAATTTGCTGTGTCCTTCCGTAGAGCATGTTAGATGAAGGTTACAGGAAGTTTGGTGTCCTTCCTTAGTGCATTACTGAGAAAGGCCACATTAGTTAGCATAATCTGGTGTGCCTTTCCTTGTTACCTGTTAGAGGAAGGTCACTCTGTTAAGTTTAGTTTGGTGTGTCCTTACTTGGTGCATGTTAGAGGAAGATCACGCTGGTAAGGGTAGTTTGGTGTGTCCTTACTTAGGGCATGTTAGATGAAGGTCTCACTGGTGAGGGTAGTTTGGTAAGTCCTTGCTTGGGGAATGTTAGAGGAAGGTCACTCTGGTGAGGGTAGTTTGGTAAGTCCTTGCTTGGGGAATGTTAGAGGAAGGTCACTCTGGTGAGGGTAGTTTGGTAAGTCTTTGCTTGGGGAAAGTTAGAGGAAGGTCACTCTGGTGAGGGTAGTTTGGTGTGTCCTTCCTTGGTGCATCACAGAGAAAGGTTAGTTAACAAAATTTGGTGCGTCCTTCCTACAGTAGTTGCATGTTAAAGGAAGGTCACTCTGTTGAGTGTAGTTTGTTGTATCCTTGCTTGGTGTTAGAGGAAGGTCACACCAGTGAGCAGGATCTGGTATGTTCTTCCATGTGTGTTAGATGCTTTACTATGCCTTCAGCCAACATGCCTGCAACATTCATTGTTATAATGCACAGTCCATAGTTGCACCACTTTCACACTTATATTTTACATTTATGCATTTAGCAGACACTTTTATCCGAAGCTATATAGAACAAATCTTAAAGAGAATACCACTAGGGAGGTAGTGGAAGTGCAGTGTGGTGAAAAGTCATCAAAGTGCCAGGACAGGGGGTGCTCTCTGGATAGGTGGGTCTTCAAGAACGTTTATCTATATCAAATATGAATATCCATTTGCTCATAATCAAAAAAAAAATCAGATTTTTCTGTCTGGTGTGAAGAATTTAGAGATGGTTTTTATTTTGACTTTACCGGGTCCTTAATGATGACCTTCTTTCATCGGCAGTCTCACAAATGCACTTATGTACAGTTTACTGTCTTGTCTAGACTGAACATCAGCTCTTTTGTTAGCAACTATACGGCTTCGATTAGCCACACAGAGCCATCTCCTCCTCTTGGCTCGAGCCTGCTTTCCTTGTTAGACATAATGGACTTGGACAGCCAGAACTTGACTTGTTAGAACTGAGTGCCAGTTGCGAGTCTAAAGTGATTTCATCCACACATGAAGACTCAGCACACTCGCCTCCAAGCGAATACTGGTCAATTTACCTCTTCAGTCGATGCAATTTCCGAGGGCCTGAGTCATAGACTGTCAAAGTCAAGCATCATGTCTTTGCTGCTTTAAAAATTCTTTATCCTTAACGCACACACACACTCACACATACTCTTTCTCTCTCTCTCTTTTTCTCTCCCTCTCTCTCATCTGCTCTCTCTTTCCAGTCCACTGGCTCTTCAGTTCTCATAATCACTCGTTCTATGAGTCTCGTTTGCTTTGTTCCTCTGTTTACATTTATTTATCTTGGTTTATGGTTTCCTTTGTTTGATGATTTCTTTTTTTGTGTCTTGGTTTTCAGAATGTTGTTTTCAATCGGTCAGTAGGCTACAACACAGAGAGACAGACAGACCAATAGACAAAAAGATAGCTACTGTAGATACTTCATCATGGCTCTGTTATATATACTGCATTTAATTTTGTTAATTTTGTTCTTCCTTTCTATAACGTAGTTCTTCCTCTTACCCTTCCTCCCTGCAGATGGCCATCTTAGTCAGCAGCGGCTTCTTGGTGGCCTGGACTCCCTACGTGACCATCAGTCTGTGGACCATGTTCCACGCCGGGGGCAAGGGCAGCGTGACGCCCCTTGTCAGCCTGCTCCCGTGCCTGTTTGCCAAGGGCTCCACCGCCTACAACCCTCTTATCTATTACGTCTTTCGCCAGTCCTTCCGGCGGGAGCTCCAGGAGCTGTGCTGCTGCTGTCGACGCGGCTGCTGCACTTGTTCCGACGAGGGCGTCGAGGATGACGGATACGACACAGACGTCAACCTCCGGTGGCGCAGCTCAGGGGTGGTGCGAGGGAGCGGACACGATAACCGCAGCTCCACGCCGCTGGTGTCCAAGGGCACGTCACCACCCAGGCTCCAAAACAGCGAACAGATGAGCATATGCTGACACAGCAGGGAAGGACGGAGATAAGATCAGATAAAGCTAGTGTGTTTCACACACACACACACACACACAGACACACACACTAGTTTTGTCTATAGGAAACATAGCAGATGAACAAAATATACAGTTTTAGTTAATGGAATTGTTTCATTTGAATGTGTTCTCCAACCTTCCATGTAAAAAAAACTCACTTCAAGGTGATTAAAGCTCTGGAGTCATGAGGCATTCTTCATGACACATCGACTAAAGCAAACAGTCAGGTTTCTCCAACAGAGCCCCCAATAAATGTTCTGAAGGAAAATGTGGCTACTCCATTCAGATTTCTGTCAAAATTCAGATTGCGTTTCCTTATGGATGGTCATTTTTGAAGAATCGCATTGATGTATCACGCAAATGATACAAAGTAAAGAGTCTAGAGCATGGTACTCTAAAATCTTTCATAAAAAAAATTGCGTCCTTGTAGTGTGGCCAGTCTTCTGACCGAGAAAAAGGCGAAATTTGTGATTCTGTGATGTCATGTTAAATCGTGAGGGAATAACTGAGAATCATGTAGTCTAACTCAGCCATTAGAAAACAGAATGATCTCAAACTGAGCAGTTACACACACACACACACACACACACACACACAAAGTTCTTACTGAGTAGAACAGAGCAGGGCTAAACTACTGTACCCCCTTCGAATGGATTTGCTCATGCATCATACAAGTACAAACACAAATGCACACACACACACACACACTTGCACAAGATCTCTTTGATATGCAGATATGAATATTTTTGTATTAAATATATGTACAGTGTATGTGTGCATAAGTTTGTGTTCATACAGAAGAATATAACTTTGTGTTATTGTACAACATTGTTGAAGTACCATAACTGCAAAAAACTACTTTCCCATTGTATGTGTTCACTCTGAATGTGTGTATTTATTTGTGTGTGTGTGTGTGTGTGTGTGTGGATGTGTGTGTGCGTGCGCATACTGCTTTCATAACAATGATTGTTGGTATTATTCTAGCTTATTACAACATGATATTGTTTTGGCACCTCCATGAATTTTATATCAAAATATATTTAAAAATTTACAGACTGTTTTAGCAGAGCAAAACTAGGAAGTCATAAATTTGTCAAAGCTGTAATTCAGTCCAA
>JAGFZM010001587.1:0-11922 GCA_017657215.1 Limnothrissa miodon
TGCGGAACTGTAAACACAACTTACTTTACACACAATTTCCAAATTATTAGCAAACTCCTAGTAAATTTATGGCTACAATTTACACTATTTTGCTAACTGTTAACCACACTGTGCCATACAGAAACTGTTTTATATAATTAGTTCACTTTGCAATCAGCATGAGCACTATAAATAAGCTTTCAATGTGAAGAACAATGGGGGGAAGACTGAGAAGAGTGAGGATTAGAGGAGGGAAGAGTACGAGGACTTGAAGCAGCAGGTGGAAGAGGAGGACACAGACTAGGAGGTGAATTTAGAGGAAGATAACAATGAGGTGATGAAGGGAGAGGGTGAGGAGGTGAAGAGGAAGCAGGAAGGATAAGAAGACACTGCATTATACTGTACACTGACTACATGTAATGTTCAGAGACCAGAGCAGATCTGGTATGTCATCTGATAGGACAATGTTAGGTTCCATAAAGCTGCTTTGGTCCGCAACTGGTTTACAGATCACCCACTCTTCACTGTACTCAACCTCCCCCCTTAGTTAAAAGAGTATAATTCTTCTACTCTTCATTCTTCAATCCAACTGAAGAATTCTTCTCTGCCTGACGCTGGAAGGTCTATGATGATATTCCCATCAATCATTTCACTCTCTTTCAGTGAAATAGTATGTTTTCTTGTGTTTGTTTTGATGTGTGTGAATAAACATTCATACTTTGAATTTGAATCACTACAGAACTATGTATGACAAATTATGACAAAAGTATGACTGCAAATGGACATAGGCCTACCCTTGTGCACAGAGAAAGCAAAAGCCAGATGTGTTTTTCATCTATACCATCAGTGTGTAGACGGCACATTTTGTGCTTATAAATATGATGGTTAGTGTTAACTACTTGGTACAAACATACTATTTTTACAAAGGTTTGTAGAGGTAAGCAATATGTATTATCTTTTGCAAGAGATAGCCTATAGAGTGTTTTGCTGATTTGGTGTAAGGTTTTTCAATTTGTGTGTAGTTTTGCAAAAATAGCCAATTCTTAGAAAAAATGTGTTTAAGCAATCAGAAAAAAACTGTAGGCATAAGTAACACCGTCTAGCCTTTTAAACTATTGCATTACCACCTTATTGCGAGATACCTGATCAAAGTAGCCTGTCTCCCAGGCGAAAACTTCCTCCTCTTGTTCTTGTTCATCTCTATTGTTAGTCTTAGTAATGCACTTGCTTGTGGTGGTTGCAATCCACCGCAAAAAAAAAAACACTTCTGAAAAACTGTCTCAAACCACTATCAGAAAGCCACGAGCACATATTCTTCATGGGACATCTTTATAGTCGAGATGTCCAGCCTCAAACGTCACGTCACATCACGTGATCTCTCCATTTTGACACACGCCTCGGTACGGAGCGTCGGATAAAAAATCAGTGAAATGCTCGAGTGAATTGATTGATCGTATTCGAAGTCTCAATACGATCTGGCCATCATTACTATATACTGAGCTACACCCACACACACAATATAGACTATCACACTATATACGTATATAAGTATACACACACACACACACACAGTACTGACGACCACACTGTACTGAAGTACACATTGGCTACACAAACACACACACAGTCCTACCATCACACTATACTATTAGTGCTAATTACTGTTATTATTAATGTTGTTATTGATATTATTAGGAGCATTGATTTAGCAGCAGTGCTCTTTGCCATATGAAAAAAAAGTTATATGGCAAAGGGAGATCTTAAATGATGAAGTATAAAAATCTTAGATGATAATGTATCTTAATAGAGATATTCTAAACAGATTGCTGCGTAAAATGCAACAACATATTTTTTTTTACATACATTACATATTTAATAACAGACAGGTAAACAAAACCTCCGTCTCTCAGTCAAAGCTGTATCCTGCTGTAATTGCTTTGTATTCTGATTAATGCAGCCGTTTCTGGCTAGTGTGCTGTCTTAATAAGACTTCAAACAAATACCTTAACACTTAACAACTTTCTCCTGGTATGGTGTAGTACCCAAAACAACAAAGAAAACAACCTCTTTCACTCTGTATATTTGTCAAGATAAATATTACAATGTTTAAAAAATAGGCTAGCAGTGAGAACATAGATTTACGTCTCCACCTAGTGGTCACATGAAAAAACAGCACCCTCAGTTTCTCTTGAAAGATAAATAGCGTTTTTAAGTCTATGCACATGTCTGAGTAATGGCACATGCTCATACTCATTTAAAACTCTTTCTTGTCTTCGGTCTCATGAACAATTACTCCTACAGCAGGCTATCAGTTGGATTAAGTTCACTGCAGGTTTGGGGTGGAGGCTCCGAGGTATGTTCTCAGGTCGGAGATGTTTGACCTTATTATTTTGGCTGGAATGGTTTCCATATTTAGTCTCTGGTAGGCGGCGAACCGGTGACATCCTCCGAACGAGTAGAAGTAGTTTCCTCCCCGCTCGCCCTTAATCCACAACACATCAATGGGGGGAACTGTCCGCACGTCCGGAGTTTCCTGTGTCGGTGGATAACGTACAAACACACACGTGTGCGGGGATGAGCGTGGTAACAGTAGCTTGGCATTCGCAGTGGGCCATATCTATCACACACTGTATGGTGTCATAGTTAACTTCGTAAATTGTTCGATTTTTAATGACGCTATATTTGATTGCATCTCATCTGGTAACACTCAAATTGCGTCATCCATACACTAACGGTATAGTTTTAAAACAAAAACAATGGCGTTGCGTTAGGCTATGCCCCTGGGACGCTATAAAAGTTAAAGTTATCTTATGGCCAAATCAGCTGCATTGTTCAAGTAGCAGGGGAGGTCGAAGGAAGTGGCCTAACTTACCTGGATTGTGTTCATGAGACTTTGAACTTTGTTCTCGTCCAAAACCGAGGGAATGGGTCGGATGATGACATTCATTGGAACGCTGTGGACTTCCTCGATATTATCGGAATGAATTGACCTGTTCTCTTGTGGAAGGCTGCCCATTTTCTCCTGGTGGTACACTACTAACTGTCGAAATGTGACTGTTGTCAAACTCTTCCCATATCTTTTGACAATGTGCAACATCACAGTGACTTATAACGTTACAGAACGACGTGTTGACAGACTACCCGGAAGTATGATAATATGCGCATGCGCATTCAACAAGGCTTTAAAGCGGAGGGCTAGCTATCAACTTATATTAGATTGAAAGCATAGAACTACAAGCATGAAAAAACTAAACATTATTCCAGGTGTCTTTGAACACTACTTCAGAACAATATTTCAGACTAGCCTACTGAAATGCTATATCTCACTCCTTTAGGTTATCATGTGAGACTGACTGTCTAAACAGGAGTGGGCAAACTTTTTGACTCGTGGGCCACAATGGTTATTAAATTTGATAAAGGGGTGTGCCAGGAGCTAATGGATTTAGTGTTTGTGTGAAGTTTTGGTCTTTAATACATGGATTTCATGTTTACAAACACTGCGCCTGCACACGCAAACCCGGGGCATAAAGCCTTATAGAATAACCATTAGAAAGCCCAGTTTAAATGTACTGTTTATTACCTGTTGCTAGTCTACTAATCCCTCTTCTGTAGCCAAGAAGACTTGCACACACCCACTCAACATATGCCCAAACATAATTTTACATATTTGAGCCTTTGTCTATATTTGACATTAAAGATGCAAGATACTTGAAACGGATGCCTTTTCCTAGGTATGTTGAACATTTTGATGCCATTTCCAACTCTGTTTGCACAGTTCACTACACAACAACTTCTTGTCATTGCGATTAAATTAAAAAAAAAAAAAAACGATGTAGTTATGGTGATTAATCGCAAAATTAAAAAAACTACCTTACAATTTTCATGGAAAAGGTTTGCCCTGATTATCATAGCAAACTTTATCTGCAGCTGCCTATAGCAGTTTAATTTCTTGAATACATGCTTGCATACATCTTGAATACATGCTTGCTTACATCTTGAATACATACTTAGACAATGTATGATGCACAAAAAGCCTATACTTTCTGGATTTCTGGTTTTGCAACTCGGCATATAGGCCTAGTTACTAGTAATGTGTCTTTCTTGACCGATTAGTTCAAGAAGACCTAATCGTCTTGTAGGATCGATTAGTTCCTCTTTTTTCTGTTTGGCAGTCAGCAACCAACTGAAAGGTGCATTAGTGCCACAATTGACTGTATATATATATACAGTCTATGAGCGCCACCGACTGGGTAGGATCGATTAGTTCAGTCGCACATGTGCATTTGCGCAGCGTCCTATAGCTTCTGTGTTGGAGTTATTTCCCTGTTTGTGTCTTCGTTTTTTTGAGTCGTTCGTTCATCACGTGACAGCCCCGTTACTTTAACCAACGCAGTCTGAGCCGGAAAGTGTGTAAACAGAAACGGTTAGTTTATCTCTCGAGTGCTACTGCTTTCCAATCGTTCATTTGACACTGGCTAAGTTAGTCCTCCTCAGTCAAGTAATAACGTAAAATTCAAATTGAGGCTATGTGATCATACTGTGGTGAAATGAATGGACAATGATTGAAGGGAATGTGTGGACACTCATTTTTATTTTAACAATATTACCAGTAATCTGGAGGGGATATGTGGGTGTGTGGTGGGTTTGTCACGTGGTGAACGACCGACTCAAAACAAAAGCGAGAACTGCTGGGTGCAGGGCAGGCATAGACCAAAGACCCAGGTAAACAATGAATTAATATTTGCTGTTTCTTATAGCATTATAGTTTTGTCTTGTTTGTGATGAACATTTGTGTAAGCAGCAGATGTGTTTGGGAGGTAACAGCCTAACATTTTAATTTAGCTCAGTGAACGAGATGAATGAGAGACTCAAAAAAAGTTTAGTTCACTTTGCTGACCGAGACGTAAACGAACTTGTCAGTTAGGTGAACGGCTTTTCCCGCTTCTACTAGCTACAAACTATAGGCCTACACGAGGAGCAAACAGGAAGTAGTTTGACTCCTGACATTTCAGTCCAATGAAGTAGCCTTTATTTAAATTGCTAGGCTACATAGTCTTTATGTAAAGGCAAAAAATGTGCGCATCCACGTTCCCGGCCTTTTAAAATAAAGTTTCACTGTCCTCCAATCAAAGCACACAGTGAGTGGGTTTTGGTGGGGATGGAAGGGGTAACGCGCGCGCGCACACACACACATAGGCTACAGGTCAGACGGGAAGAGGCCCAAAAAATGTAAAACGTACACAGCTAGCTATCTCTTGTTAAACAGATTAGATAGTGTGTTTATATATTCTTTCTTTTTGCACATCTCCATACACATTTCCCACACGTCATTAAAAATAACTTAAAAATACAGCAAACACACATACATATTCACATACATGCACACACATACACAAAAACACTTTATATGAGGACACAAGCAAGTCTGACGGGAAACCCACCTGTGTCTGCAGCCCACAGGACAACAGCTCCTTTTGTCCAGCAGATGGCAATGTTGGCTACATGTGTTTTGACCAGAGGCAATATCTGCTCTTTGGCCCCCTGGTGGAAAGAAAAGGAAATTCGACACTGATACCTCAAGCCCACTCTCTTCATCCTCAGCAGCTCACTGATGATACTCTTTTTTACCACATACTAAATGCACACACACATACATAATGCAGTCTGATCGCGCACACACACACACACACACACACTCTTAATGCAGCGGGATCGCACACACACACACTCTCAATGCAGTGGGATTACACACACACTCAGTGCAGTTGGATTGCACACACACACACAGGTTAGTAAGTATGCCACCACTATATTGTACTGCAGTAGTCAGAAGTGTCAGAGGCCACAGGTATATTGGTGTATTTTACTGTGCTATTCAGATGCTGTATTGTTCTGTGGTAGTCGACCCAAGCTATGGCTTCTGCATTTTTAAATGTTCAGAAACTGAATCAGAATCAGTTTTATTGCCTTTTATTTACTTGCATTTACAAGGAATTTGCCTCGGTAGGTGTTATGCTCTCTGGTAAAGAAACAAGGACATCCATCAGTGTTCATACAGTGCAAGAAGTACTATAGACAGATGATGGGTATCAAGACAATAGACAATAAGGCACCTATCCACATTATATACCAGTAGCCTAATAAACTATATTACTTGCGGAGATACTAAAGAAAAGACAAAAGAGACGTCATACAGCAGCGTCCTCCAGCTGAAAGAGGTCCTGGGTGAAGTATGATCAAACAATTCTGTCAAAGTCACGTCCAGGAAGCAACGTGAACTTTGACCTCTCTCCTCTGTGGTTCAGTTGAGTGCTTAAGAGCCTCACTCCTAGTATAAACTTTATCCCATTTACATTATGCATTTAGCAGACACCTTTATCCAAAGCGCCTTTTGTCAGCTATCAATTACTTCAGGTCCAGTCTCCCCTAGAGCAACATGGGGTTAAGTGCCTTGCTCAAGGGCACAACAGTGGCAGTCAGGATTTGAACCCACAATTTTATATTCCTAGGTTTATTTTTGGATGTGTGTATATGTGCAACCTTAAAGTGCCCATAGAATGTCAAACCACATTTACCTTGTTATTGTTGAATTAAGGTAGCTTATGCTATCCAATGGACCATAGCAAAACTTCAATCGCTGTCTTCCGCCTTGTTCAACATGTAAATTTCAAATTAGAAATGGCCGGGCTGAAACACGCCAATCAGTGTTGTGCCTGAACACGTTCATTGAACGAAAGTTCATGAACTCGTTCATAATTTTGATGAACTTGAACTGAACGTACTGTATTACTCCCTTATGAATGATACTGTGAACGCGCTCATTCTGGTGTCTGTGAACGGCACGTTCACTCTTTTTAATTTCATTCAAGGTGCGCCAAAGTTGCAGATAGAAACAGTCAGCAGCAGTGTCACACCGCCGCATGGGTCATCAAAACAAACAGCAGCATGGAGGCTGTGGCAACAAAGCAGCAAAGTGGTTTGCCATTTCTCATGGTTAGGAATGATTAATTTTAGATTCGAACTTGGAGCTTATTAGCCTAATAATCTTAAACAAAATGATCTTACAACCCAATGTGCGGGTCTATTCAACAGCGGTAAGGTAGACAATGAGCTATAAATAATATGTATTTAAAGACATACGGACGCAATGAGCAGGAGAGCTTAGGGACCATGTGCAAAGTGCAAATAGAATAATGGCTGACTGTGGCAGAAAAATTATTGCTCGCAACATATTGAAGAAAAGATTTTTTGGAGCTGTGAACTTAGTTAAAATTTTTGAAATATGAACTATGAACTGAATTAGTTCATTTTAAAAATGATGAACTATGAACTGAACTAGTTCATGTAGAATGTGAACTTTCCCAACACTGAGGCCAATCTGAAACAAGGTGGCTCTTGACGTCGGCAGCACTAAGATACACCTTATATATTTGCATGGTCCAACCAAAGATCGTTTGGAAATGTCCCTAGTCCAATCCCCTGTTGCTTCATGAATTTGCCAGGGGAGGCGGGAATTACGAATGTTTTCGTTCTAAGCCTTTTAAATGACCCTGTAAACAATGCGCTAGCAGTGCTCCTGGGTCACTTTCAGCCGCATAAATTTGCATACGCTATTATTGAGGCTCAAATAACAATTTATGATGGTCAATGTGTTCTATGGGCGCTTTAATGTGTGTGTGTGTGTGTGTGTGTGTGTAGAATGGACTTTAAATGCTTTTGCCAGGGCCTACAGACTTTTTGGCCTGATAATCAAAATCAAAAAGACCAAAGTCTAACATCATCCCTCAACAGACACCCCTACACCCTCTCCAACAATAATAATTGATGGTGAGCAACGTGAAAATCTGGATCACTTTCCCTATCTAGGAAGTCACCTCTCCTCAAAGGCAGACATTGACAGTGAAATACACCACCGTATCTGCTGTGCTGATGGAGCCTTTACAAAGCTTTGCAAGAGAGTCTGAAAATTCTGATCTCCTTGCAAGAACCAAGCTGCTGGTATACAAGGCAATAATTCTACCAACGCTTTTATATGGAGCTGAGACCTGGACCACATACAGCCGACATCTAAGAACACTGGAATCCTACCACCAAAGATGCCTACGTAAGATTCTGCACATTAGCTGGGAAGAGCGGCAGACAAACATCAGCATACTTGAGGAGGCAAATATGCGACACCAGCAGAGATGGACAGGCAAGGTTATTCAAATGCCTGACACACGCCTCCCAAAGCAGGTCTTTTACTCAGAACTGTCTGCTGGGAAGCAAGCACCAGGAGAGCAGAAAAAGCACTACAAGGTGTAAGAAAAAGGAGGTATATATTCCAAGAACGTTGCAAAAAATAGTCCAGTAAAAGTTCAAGAATAAGCAGTAACAAAGTACAAGGTAATACTTTGGAGATGTGTTTAAGTGCCTACCTTCAAATTAAGATACAGACAATACATATCATTCTTAATGGGCAGGTACCTTATATTTTAGGGTTGGTCTATCTCACAATTCAAATCCCATGCCTAGTTCCATTGGTGATTTGGTGATGCCACTTACAGGCTACCTGTCCAATCATTGTTTAGGAGTTGACGCAGAGTTTTGGCTTGTGTCTTCCCCTGTTGTCGGCATTATTTACAGGCTAAGACCAAAATCTTACAAAGGACAACATCACAACCAACCTAAAGAAATTCACATTAACATTTCAAACTGGGATGACTTGGCTGAAAACAGAGCTGCATGGAGAAACAGTCATACATACAGGTGCCACTCTACATGAGGACAGTCTCCAACAGGCTGCCAAAATCAAGCGACAGCAAAGAAAGGAGAAACTCACCACCAGACAGGTCCCCTCACACCCCACACCTAGTACATCATACCCATGCTCACACTGCAGCAAAGTTTGTGGCTCCAGAATTGGCCTCTTCAGCCATTTGAAGATCAAAAAAAAAAAAGGACACCTCAGGAGGACCATCATACTCGACTTTGAGTGATCGTCGATGATGATGGTGTGTAGTATGTGTGTGTGTTTATATGTGCAGCCTATATGTGCCCATGTCAGACTATCCCAGCCTCAAAAAGTGTGTGCATTTGTGTTTACCGTATATGTGCAGCCTATATGCGTTGGGCTACCCCAGCCTCAGAAAGTGTGCGTTCAATATTGCAGATGGAGATGAATAATTGATGTTTTATGCAAGCTAATGGCAGGAAAACTAGTCAGACAGAATCAGTCTGCACACACACACACACAAACACACACACAAAGTCACACCACCCTCATCTACGCTAGCAGCTAGCTAGGCTAGAAGTGGGCAAGGCCAGCAGCTAACCAGGCTATAAACAAGTAACACGTAGGTAAAGCTAACAACTAACTAGACTTCAAGTGGACAGCAGCTAACCAGGGTACAAGCAACTAACTCAGCAACTCAGGGGCAATGGTAGCACAGGTGGGAGAGGGGCTGTTCAGTAACCAGAAGGTTGCAGGTTTGAGCCTCATTCTACCTGACCCCATCGAAGTGTCCTTGAGCAAGACACTGAACCCCATATTGCTCCTGGTGGCCTCCTCCACTGGTGTGTGAGTGTGTGTGCCTGGGTGAATGCTACTGTATACGTAGGCGGCAAGTGTAGCCGCAGCAGCCTCTGGCTCTCCCTGCTGTGGGCAGGAATCTCAACTTGTTAAGGCGGCATGGACTGAGATTTGGTTTGGTTTGGTTTGGGGGGTGGGGTATCTTTATTATACTGTAGATAGTAACTGTAATGCATTACTGATATTTTTGATTTTGGTGGTGGGACTACAACTTATAGTAAGAAAGAAATATTAAGAAAGAAAAAAATGGACTACTCCACATTTCCCCAAACTCAGTGGTGTAGTAGTAGGCTATGACCACGATGACACCCTAGATGTGTAGAGCGATTTTGGTGGAACTACACTTTATAGTAAGAAAGTTACTGAATTTTATATCCAATAAAAATTCTTTAAAAAAATACACAGGCACATTTCCCCAACATCAGTGCTGTAGTATGACCATGATGACACTCTAGATGTTAATGATTTTCGTAGAACTACAGTTTATAGTTAGAAAGTTATTGAATTGAGTCGCTTTAATAATAGAGTAAGCCACATTTTCCCACATTAAGTGGTGCAGCCTTACCATAATAATATTACAGTAGGTTAGGTGGCACTACAATTGGTAGGAGCAAAGTTATTGCATTTTATTTATTTATTTATTTTCACCAAAGTAAATAGTGTCGTACAACCATAATGAGGGTGTAGTGGTGTGTTTTGATTTTGGTGGTTGATAAGTTGATAAGAGCAAAGGTATAGAATGTTTTTCATAATTTAAAAAAATCTTTAAATATAGACAAAGGTACATTTCACTAAGGGGTGTGATTAGATCTTGATTACCATCCAAAAGCCTTTGGTGATTTCACTCTTTGGAAGTGAATTTATTGACATTATCCGTTTGCGTTTTGCACTTTGCAGATGGTCCCTAAGTTTTCCTCTTACAGTAGACTGCTCATTAGGAGCAATGTTGTCCGTATTTCTTTAAATACGTATTGTTTGGATGAAAATCCGGTCGTAGCTCATTGTGTACCTTACTTCTGTTGGATAGACTCATAAACTGTGTTGTACTGTAAGATCATTTTGTTTAAACCTCTTAATGAACGCTAGCCTGGCTTGCACGACAAAGCTCATAGGAGCTTAGTCTGGCCATCCTACATTACTAAACGTATTCTGGGAGGCGGGCTTAACCTGCGTCCATCAGATACCTCTGTATACTACTTGACAAATCTACAACCAATCAGACCACTCATTCTGATGACGTATGCACAAGCTTGTTTCTCATTGGTGCCCACAGATTTGGGGAAAATTATTTCTCTAAATCGGCACGATGGCCATACTGACTTGCTCACGAAATTGAATGTAGCATCACAGGAAGTATGGGCGGGCCCAGGCTAAATGAACACCCCCATTTTTTTTTAAAAACGCCATAAAAACTGAATACCCAAATTAAAAGCTTGACAGTTCCTACATAGTTTGAGGCTCAGGGATGTGCATTGGAAAGGTCACACCCTCAAGTTTCTTCTAGAAGAGTAAGTTTCTGTGACATACTGACAGAGTTACAGAGGTTGGAACACAGTTTTGTTTTTCCGCTCAGTTCAAATTTCAAAAGATATGAAGGTGCCATCCTTGTAACATCCCCAAATCAATAAATATAGCCCATAACCCCATTTCTCAGCTTTCTCAGTTAGCCTAACACCTACAGTAACTGTGAGAAATCCCTAAGCAGGTGTGTGACCGTGAGAAATGGTTCCTGTATATGTAGAGAAATGAACAATAAACAGACTTAATTACTACAAGTAGGTAAAGCTAATTAGGCTACAAGTGGGCAAGGCCAGCAGCTAACCAGGGCTACAGATTATTAGTCAAGGATTTCAAGATTTCACTTTTTTTTGTGACTGATTTTGCAGCAGGTTTCTTAAAAAGTTTCAGCCGAGGTTGCAATGTTTTATGACATAATCAGAATCATTATATTCACCCTCAACATCCTCTTCATTATCACCGTTTATTCTTTGTTTAACCCCCACCCCCCCAACACACACACACACACACAAACAGGCTTAAATACAAATATACACACACAGTTGTGCCTGAAAGATTACATCATCATCATCTAACGGGCCAATGGTGATATAAATGTGTGTGTGTGGGTGTGTGTTGTGAGAAAGGGAGGAAGAGGTGGGTGTGTCTGTGAACTGGCCAAAAAGATGTGTGTGTGGGAGAGAGAGAGAGAAAGAGGCATGTATATATGCTGATCTTTCTTTTAGTGCTTCATTAGTCTCCCTCCTTTTTCAGAGGACACCGAAGGACTCTCACACACACACACAGGAAGTGCCACTCAGCACTGCTGTAAGTCATTTATATTTAGTCTCATTCTCATTCACCCCCCCCCCCCC
>JAGFZM010001588.1:0-5000 GCA_017657215.1 Limnothrissa miodon
CTCTCTCTCTCTCTCTCTCTCTCTCTCTCTCTCTCTCTCTCTCTCTCACACACACACACACACGGACACGCACGCACACACACACACTTGCACACGCACGCACACACACACAATCACACACACGCACACACACACACACACACATAATCACACACGCGCACACATAAACACAAACACACACGCACACACACATGCGCACACTCGCGCACACACACCCACACACACCCACACACACTCGCACACACACTCGCACAGACATCCAGAGATGTGGAGCCAGGAATAGAACAGGAGGCCCACACCCACTTAGCTGAGAAAAGAACATTAAGCACCCACACGCAGAGAGCTCTACAAGAAATGAACACATCAATCTACATTTTCCTGTAATTCCATGGACACGAATGGCAGCTATTCATTATATGTTGAATTCAAACACTGGTATACCCCATTTTGCTCTCATGAACTTTTGAACAGCTAAACCAGGCATCTTAAACTTGATTAAAGAAATGGCAGGTGCGTGGGTTCCAATAAATAATTCAAGGGATCACCAAGAACTTGCACTCCATTAATGTTGATGCAAAAGTAAATTGCCATCGGTACTGCCCAAGGTTTCTTCTTTTACCATAACAAGTAAAAAACGAAAAATGCTGATTGGGAGTTTTTACTTGCCCCTGTTGCTCATTGGGCCTCTTTGTGTTATATAAATAAATAAATAATATAATTGAATTGAAAATACTTTTAATGCATAGAAAATAACCGAAAGTGAAGTGCTACTAAGTGCAAAACATTTTTGCCCATTATCAGTTTAAATTTTGGAAATAGAGACACACCTTTATAGATTTATAGATTAAATTCTATTCTAGCATAGCGATTATGAGTGTGTATTATTGTGTCTGTTTACATCCCACTCTGTCGCCCGACACGCATTGATGCACTCATTCTTGTTTCCTGCCTGTTTGTGACTGTGGTGTGTGTAGGAACGGCTTAATAATCGGCTCCTAAAACAAATAGTGTGCTCTGTGGCAGATTGCTTAATGTTTACTGTATGGAAAACTACTGTGGGTGTGGAGGTCACTGGGTTCTGCAAAGGCTGATCTGTTCACGTACAAAGTAGGTTCCAGGCTTGAGGGTTTGGCATCAGTCAGACCTGCCTCATTTGACTGGATCTGATTTCTCAATAGAACTGGAGGAGCAATGCCTAGACATGTCTCGGGCCTCCCTTGCTTCTAGCTCCACATGTCAACTCTCGTACTAAAATGTTACTTTTGAAAAACAAATATAATGGCAAATATAATGTCTGTCTTTAATGTCTGTTGTCTTATTGACACTTTATGTATAGTATATTTATATATGATGTAGCTTAACTTATATGTAGCATACTAAGTAGACTTGATTTTATCCTATGTAAACCATAGGCCTATGTGCCTGTTCCAAATGTCTTATTTATTGTTATCTTAATGTAGCACCACTTGAATCCATGGTGGAATGTTCTCTCATCTCAATACTGTATGGCTGAAATGACAATAAAAAACACTTGACTTGACTTGACTTGTGTTCAGATCCACTCATGAGTTCCTCTCCTGGTTTTAGAGGTGACCGAGGGGGCTGGGCCAGCCACTGGTGTCGAGCCTGAGGATTGGATGTGGCTGCTGGACCTGGAGAGGGCGGTGGCGCTGGCTATTGGTCGGTGTCTGGGGGGCATGCTGCAGGGCCCGCCCCCGTCCATGCAGGAGAAGACGGCCGAGTTCTGGCTGTGCAACCCGCTGCTGAGGAACGGGCTGGAGATGGACTTTGAGCAGCTAGGTAGAGTTGGCCCCAAGCATTCCATTACACAAGCCCATGGAATTCCATTACACAAGCCCACCCCTACTGTTGGCATAGCCTTCTGTTTACAATAGCCCCATTTTATAATTGGGGCCAAACCTGGTGCTTGAACTTAAGCCCACCCCAGAAAGGAGTTTATACTAAGTGCTTGGCTCAAACAAGACTAAACCTGGAACTGTTGCCCAGACAACAATTTCTGTCATTTAGCTACTTGGCCCACTTCAGTATAAACCCATCAGGAACTCTAGCCCTGGGACCAAAGTTCCTGGGCTGATGGCTCAAAGTATAAACAAGGCTAATGGTTCTCAAAGTCATCCTTCATGCACTCTCAAAAGTCAATTTATGCTTAAATGTAGTCCACTCCCCACACAGTTCACAGTGCTGCTCTTTTCAATGGAGTCTCTTGGTTTGGAATCCTGCTGTGTTTGGTGGCTTGAAAAAGCAGAACTATAAAGAGCGTGTTGTGTGTGTGTGTGTGTGTGTGTGTGATGTTATTGCATGGTTATTTCTGGGTTCTGGGCCGTGTGATGACGTGTGGTCTGGTGTTCAGATTTTGCCACGGGCTGGCTGACGGAGGCCATCCTCCTGGGCTGCCCCGACGCCCGGCTGGCCGACCTGGGGCTGAGCGAGGAAGGCGCCATGCTGGTGGAGCTGGCCCTGGGCTCCAGCCGCGAGCCCGCCTGCGGCCTCTGGAGGAAGATGAAGGAGTACGCTCTCACTCGAGGTGAGGAAGAGCGAGCGCCGAACACCCACTGTAGGACGCTGGAGGCACCTGCTGTCTCTGCCCTTGAGGGAACGCTGCTGCTGACGGGTGCTGAGCTGGTTGTTTTTGTTCTGTTGCAGACTGGGATAGCGGTGGTCTTCCGGGCGACTCCCTGCTGGAGACAGCCTGCCGCTGCAGCCTGGCTGTTCTTCTCAAGCACACGGGCCTGCAGGATGAGGCTTACTGGCAGGACAAGTGAGTAGCACAGTCACCAAATCACCACGCCCCAGTCTGGCACATTGCTTGCTGGAGATGTTTAAGGTTAAAAAGAATGGATCAGATTGGCTGATAGCTTCCCTTAAGTGATGGTATTTTAAGCGCTTTGAGACATGCCTTTTGAAAAAATGCGCTATATAAATAAAATTGAATTGAACAGGACAGTAATGCTGTGCATGTATGATAGATGACTTGCTCATAATGACTCATTCGGGAACTTAAGTGGCCGCTCAAAATTGAGATGGGATTTATGGAGCGGAATAAACAGCTACCAGCGTCCGTCCCTGTGTTCCTGTGTGTGTGTGTGTGTGTGTGTGTGTGTGTGTGTGTGGTGTCACTTTGGAAGGGGAAAAGCAACATTAGTAGCCCCAGTTTTATAGACTAGCTGTGTTGATGTTCCTCTGTGTGTCAGGTATGAGCCATGCGAGATGCTGATCGAGATCTACGAGATGGTGTACAAGATCCGCAACACCCTGCTGTCACTCAAAGAGAGCGTAGCCGTCACGGGCAACCCGCCTGCCTCAGCTTCCAACAAACAGGTGAGTGTGAAAGTGGATCTCAAAGCAACACCCCCCCCACCTCAGTTTGAACAGCAGACACTAATGCATTTATGTGACTTACAAAGGAGGATAACAATCAAGCTACAAAGAAGAGACCTTTAAGAGCATAGCACTAGGAGATAGTGTCAGTGGAGTCAAATGCAGTTGAAGTTGAAAGTTATCAAAGTGCTAGGACTGAAGGTGCTCTGTGAAAATAGCCAAAGGGATTGGGAAGACTTCTTGTTCTCTGGAGATCTTGGTTGTGACTGTAGTGTCCATATTGGCCAGGCTGACCGTATTCCAATAATGATGTCATTTTTTTTATTATTCACTGCTGTTTGCCTTTATCTTTGTAAAGCACATTGAACTGCCTCCTTTGTGTGTGAAACGTAAATGTAAATGAAACATGCTATATAAATAAACTTGCCTTGCATTGCATTGCATTGCTGGTCCACAGAGCTCTCTGAGCTCCCAGAGCCCCAGTGAGGACAGGCAGGAGCCGGGCCCCTCCGGAGAGCAGAGCCGGCGTGAGGCCGGGGCCCAGGGGGCCTCCTCCGAGCACAACCAGGACCAGGAGCTGCCCGAGGAGGAGACGCCCAGCATCAGCAGTATGTACCTGCCGGGTAAACACACACACCTGTTCCTCTGCCCTGCCTTGAGACAAGGAAGGCCGCAGCATGCAGGCATGGACAGGGAAGAGCTCCGGGGTGAACTGCAGAGCATGCATGCGTAAAAACGCACTCACACACACACACACACACACTCACACACACATACGCACATGCATGTATGCACGCACACACATACATGTACGCATCCAAGCACACACACACATACACACACAGCTTATTTTCCACTGCTGCATCTCCATGCGCTGGGCTGTTGTAGTAGCATTCCGTGCATCATCTCTCCTCTCTCTGCCCCCGCCGCAGAAGTGCTGCAGTGTTTCCTGGCCACGCGGGAGGCCATGCAACTGCAGCAGAACGAGACGGTGTACGAGTCGTCGGGCACCAGCACGCTGCCCAGCAGCACTGAGAGCCCCGGCACGCCCGAGCGGGAGCCGCTGCCCAAGCAGTGGGAGCGCGGCGGACGCCCCCCCGACCACCACGCCCTCTCCTTCCCGGCCGCATGCCACCTGCTGGTGTCCCGCTGCGTCTTCCTGCTCCTGGGCGTCCGCGCCGCCTGGCAGGAGCCCGCTGAACCCGCCGACTTCAACACGGACAGCGACACGTCCCGGTAAGATTAGATTTAGACTTTATTGTCATTACACATGTGTTGGGGCTGTAGTGCAGGTGGTGCCGGAGGTGCCCTACGGCAACCGGAGGGTTGCAGGTTCAAGCCCCGTTCCATCTCCATTCACATTTACATTTATGCATTTATCAGACACTTTCATCCAAAGTAACTTACAAAAAGAGGATAACAATCTGACCCCATCGAGCAAGATACTGAACCCCAACTGCTCCTGCTGGTGGGATGGCACCTTGCATGGCAGCCTCTGCCACCGGAGTATGAATGCATCTGAGTGTGAATGGGGGAATGAGAGGCATATGTTGTAAAGCCCTTTGAGTGCTCATAGGAGTAGAAAAGCACTAAAAAAATGCAGTCTATTTACCAATTACCATGAAGGAGATGCCTCGCTGTCGATTTGTAAGTTTGTCGTT
>JAGFZM010001589.1:0-14776 GCA_017657215.1 Limnothrissa miodon
ACCCCTACAGGTAATAAATATACAGGTAATACACCCCTACAGGTAATTAATATACAGGTAATACACCCCTACAGGTAATAAATATACAGGTAATACACCCCTACAGGTATTAATATACAGGTAATACACCCCTATAGGTGATACATATACAGGGAACAAAACACCTTCAGTGGGTGAACACCACATTGCATTCCATTGCTCCAGTGCGCTAGGCTCTTCTTTCAAGCGTTTGAAAAGTAAAATATCCCATTTAGTTGAATCATACATCACACTCTTTGCTGTGGGGTACCAAAATGAGATTGCTTGTATCAACAAATTTCTGCTCACCAACATCACCATTTCATAGCAAGGAGAGGATGACAGCTAGGTGAAAGACAGTCATTACCTCGACTGAAAACAATCATACACTGAGAAACTCAGCTACCATCACTGTGGCTTCATTTCCTTTTACTATTTGTATGGACTGAGGCAAGCCCATATGTGATGCTTTCACCCTGAGCAGATTGATAGGATGTGAAGTCGATAAAGTGCTCTCCTAAGTGAGAGAGTACAGTAGTAATTAATGTGGCATTATGGGAACACATCGCAGGCAGACAGGTGGACAATGAGTCATTCATAAAGGGCCACACCTGGTTCCCCTGGAGCCATCGACAAGTTATTACTGTGGCCTTGAGAACTCAACACGACGCAAAAAACACAAAGGCAAACATGGAAGCCACAACACAAATCCAGAACCATGAAGCGTGAACCATGGATGTGTGGACTTCCATTAACGCAGTTCGTCCATGTTTCTGGAGGACTATTACTACCATCAGAGAGGAAGATCTGGCAGATATTTGCAACAGCACTTTGTCAGAGGTACTTTCATATTGTGCTGTTTTTTTTTTTGCCATGGTGATGTGTGAAAGTGTAGCATGTTTGTCTAGTAGTGGAACTGCATACAACAGACTGTTCGGATGTTTCTATCTTCTTTTGTCTCCTGCACAGATATCCATGGAGACTACAGGACCGCCACACAATTCAAGCAACAAGGGGAACCCAGGACCCACATTAAAGTGCGTCAGTTGAGAAGGGTATTGTGTATTTATAGAGATAATTATGCATTGCAATGCTGTATTTATCCACCTCCAAAAAAGCTCCTATTCTATCTGTACGCAAGACTGTGCAAATACCTTGAAGACAGCCTGGCATCTATTAGTGTCCTGTCTACCATGTTATTACTAAAAGCCTGTCATTAGACACAGTTTGTGCTCTCCAGAACACTCTCACCCCTCAGCAGGCTACCTCTGACGGTAACATATTTCTATATGGGCTACCCATAGGGACCTCTGGTGTTAATATATTTCTATATGGGCTACCCATAGTGACCTCTGGTGTTAATATATTTCTATATGGGCTACACTCAATGCAGTGCACTGCTCTCAGAGACTGAAACTCTCAGAGAGTATTCACAGAGTGAGTTTACAGAATGCAGAAAATGATTTTTTTGTTTCATATTTTTCTCATTGATCTTTTAGTAATAATATGCTCACCTTCAGTGCATCGTGGAAGATGGGCACTCCCGGATGAAAGAGACAAGCGTCTGATGAAAGAAAAAATGCAGAGAGAAGAAAAGGGACAGAGAGAATAGTGTAGAATAGAGAAGGGAGACAGAGAGAGAGAATAGTGTAGAATAGAGAAGGGAGAGAGAGAGAGAATAGTGTAGAATAGATAAGGGAGGGAGAGAGAGAGAGAGAGAGAGAGAATAGTGTAGAATAGAGAAGGGAGAGAGAGAGGGAGAGAATAGTGTAGAATAGAGAAGAGAGAGGGAGAAAGAGAAAGAGAGAGAGAGAGAATAGTGTAGAATAGAGAAGGGGGAGAGAGAGAGAGAGAGAGAGAGAGAGAGAGAGAGAGAATAGTGTAGAATAGAGAAGGGAGAGAGAGAGAGAATAGTGTAGAATAGAGAAGGGAGAGAGAGAGGGAGAGAGTAGTGTAGAATAGAGGAGTATAAGAAAAAAATAAACAAGTGAATAAAGACTTCAGATGCAGAAGAGCATTTGTGACACATACTGAAATATACATAATTTTGGCCAACTTTTATCATCAGTCTAACGCCAATTTCTTTTTTTTAATATTATTCATTTGTTTTTGCTTGACAATGCTATCGAAAATGAATATTTGTGCAGATGGACTTTGAGAGTTTTCTGTCTAAACTCCAGACATGTGCATGTGTAGCTGTGGGCTAGTATGGCGCTGTCTGCTGAGCTATGTGCAGACTGGCGTCACGACTGCGTCATTTCAAGCCCCCTCCTTCCCAACCCCCACCCCCACTCAAGGGAGCCCAGGGCTCGGGGGGTGGTGGGGGGAGCAGGGGGGTGACTCCATGTAGGGAAGTTAGCAGCCAGTTGTCAGGAAGGCCACTCTCTAGATCACACCTACAGGGAGCAAATGGCCAAGCATGCACATCTTCTCACAACAGATCGGCCACTGATGAGCAGAAGTAAGCAAGTTTAAAGACACGGTGGCTCTCTACCCAAATGAGAAGCACTCTAGTGCTGTAATGTTTAGACCATTTAATGGCCGAGTCCCATTCTATGGAGAATAGACTACAACTTGCTCTAGTAGCCAGCCATGGCCAACGCTGTTAAATATCCACTCGTGCCCCATGTGAATGAATGGGATTCCCCTCACTGACACTATGCAGTACTTCCTTAGGACCTTAGGCACCAGCTGTGGCTAGCACCTATTAGCCATCCTCTGTTGTTAAGGGTGCTATTGTCATGACGACTTCAAACAGGAGTGAAAAGAAAGTGTAAGAGAGAATGTTCTTTTCATTCTAAGCCACATTATCAAAAGACTGTTCCCCAGATATGTAGGACAGTTTGACTCAGTACAGTGCACTTATCAAAGCTTTAGTCACAGTTATGCTTACTGGTCAAAGAATGACCCAAGGCAAACACAAGAAAGGTGTTCAGTGCTCAAAAGTTTACATTTACTGTTGACTCTTACCGTTTGCGTTCTTGTCTTCATCAAACCTGTCCCCACAACCTCTGTTGTAGCACAACAAAGCCATGTTGGCCTCAGCTAAAGATTCACTTCTCTCTCAGTGTGTATGTGTGTGTGTGTTTGGTTACTCCAGAGCCTTTTTGTCCACTTGGCCGACTGAACTGCCCTCACGACTGGCCCTTTTGGTCCTTTGAGAAGCCAGATTTGGGGTCCCTTGGCCTGAGGGGGTGAGCAGGCACCGCCTTCCAGTTGCTTCTAGAACTCTCTGTGGAACTATGGGAGAAAGCAGGAGGAGGGCTCAAGAAGAACCTGTTGGTGTGGCTGGTTCGTCTGGAAAGAGGCAGGAGAGAGAGGACAAGAGAAAGAGAGGAGGAGGGAACTGAACTAATATTGCTCAGTAGAAAGAGAAGAGAGAGAGGGACAGAGACAGCATGAGAGAGAAAGAGAAAGAAGGTGGTGGAAGCACCGGCTGAATGAAGACTATAAATAGCACAGGCTGCTCTTAGCTTTGCTTTGGGGTGCAGCTGTCGGAGCTTATCTGCTGCTGCTGACACTCTCCAGCACCACTTGCCCCTCCTCCTCGTCCTCCTCCTCCTGCTGCTGCTGCTGCTGTTGTGGTGCTGTGCTGTGGTGGGGGCAGGACTGTGATCAGACACATGGTTTTGCTAAACCCTACAAGAGCAACCCCCCCACCTCCCTCCCTCACACACACACACACCCCGAGCTCACCTGGCTGCCATATTGGGACGGGGGGCCAACAGACCCCACAGAGAGTATACAGTGAAGCCTACTACACAGCAACACTTATACTGTAGTGCCTCTGCCCATATGGTGGAGTCCATATAAAACCCTGGTCTTGGGAAACGGGTGTATAACACCATATTTTGCACATCTGTGCTGTTGCTTATTCAGTTTTGCCTATTACATCCTGCATGACTGTTGAGTCATTAGGTAGTAATTCGTTAGGACAAGTCATTTTTTTTATAGTACTGGTTTTAGCGGTGCTGTTAAGATACACACATAGTTATCACACAGATATTTATTTCAGATTTATTAAGAAAATAATGGAGATTTGTACAAAGGCATGGTAAGGTTAGATGTAACCATTTGCTTTTTTAGATAGATAGATAGATAGATAGATAGATACTTTATTGATCCCGAGGGGGAAATTCAAGACCAGGGTGCAGCTGATCTTGGAGACGCACATCCCATCTGGATCTCCCAGAGAAAGGAAGGAACACCAGTGTAGCGGTTCTATCGGGTTCCCAGAGAAAGGAAGGAACACCAGTGCTAGCGGTTCTATCGGGTTCCCAGAGAAAGGAAGGAACAACACCAGTGCTAGCGGTTCTATCGGGTTCCCAGAGAAAGGAAGAAACAACACCAGTGCTAGCGGTTCTATCGGGTTCCCTGAGATTGCTGGCACTGACACACTGCTAAGGTAACAAGGATCAGACTGAGTCCAGAAGCAAAAGTTATGTTGATGTGGCCTTAAGTATATATTTTTTCTTATATTTAATTCCAGAATGTGACAGATAAATATGTATGGTCTTACAGGTATGGTGCTGCTGAAACAAAATGTAGAGTGCCTATTCCTTTTGCATAGCACTGTATATGTGTATGTCAAGCATACATTATTTTGTATTGTTTTGATGAAAATGTTTAAAAGGTTGTCCAGAATTCAAAATCTGAATGCACCATCCATACAGACATTCAAATGGCAGTTTCCAATCCAATCAATTGAACTTCACCTATTTTGTGTGCGCCAGCTCTCTCAGCACCGAAGGTCTCAGTTTGCTGTCTTGGAAACATGTAATCAAGGCTGCGAAGATCATCAAAATCATGTGTGGAACAGAGGCTCCGCTAGGTGACAATCAACTGACAATGGCTGGAATTAAAGAAATTGTGACTGCCCACAAACTTTTGTTTGTGTGTGTGTATATGTGATTATCTTAAAAGGGTATTCTGTTACCAGACAAAGAAGTGTATTGCTCTCCATCTTTACTGTCTGAAGGCTTGTTTTATTACAATGAAACCCCTTAACACAATGGATTCTTAACAGAATGGACGAATAATCACCTAAACACATTTTAAGATGAGTACAATATTGTTCTAAATGCCACTAGTGATGGACAGATTGTATTGAGACTTTGAATTGTGTTTCGGGCATGTCACGTGATTTTTAGCCGATGCTCCGTATCGAGGGTGTCAAAATGGAGAGATCACGTGACATGACGTTTGAGGCCTCATGTGGTGCGAGCTCTTTGAATCTAGATTGATTTTGGCGGGACTCTCGACTATAAAGATGTCCCATGAAGAATACGCACTCCTGGGATCTTGTCAGTGGTTGGAGAGTTGTGCTTTACTCTAACCATGGAGATGAACAAAAAGAGGAAGTTTTCGCCTGTTTGGGAGTACTTCGACCAGAGACTGTTCCAAACTATCTTTGATTGGACTATAGAAATGAAGGAGGTGCAGCCGACGTCAAGAGCCACCTCGTTTCAGATTGGCCTGTTCAGCCCGGCCATTTCTAGCTACCTAGATACAACATTAACAAGGTAAATAAAGTTTGACATTCTATAACACTTATAAAATTTACTTATACAATAAATCCATATGTAAAATGCCAAATATGCGACAGTGATATCTTATAGCAACAATACCTCATCCATGTTGAGGCATTAGCGTGGCGTGCATAATGGCAGAACTGATTCTGATGTAAGGATTGAAGGTGTTTATATCATCTATGTATTATTCACTTACTGCTATTCAATTATTTACTTTCTGCTATTAAAGCTTAGCAAGTTGGTTCATTTTAACTTTTGTCACTTAACCTCTCCAGTTACAAAAACACCTCTTCACTGCTCCCCATTTATCAATTTATCATCACAGTTGCAAAAGCATTTTATCACATTTGTACATTCATCACAATAATTTCACTCCCGATTAAATTATTATTTCCAGTATTCACAGAAATGTACCACAATTGATAGTGCCTGAAAGTACCGTACATAACATGGTGTAATTTTTTCCTGTTGAATATTTATATTTACAATATTTATCACCACTAGCTTCAAAGCTTCAGCATAGCCTCAGCACTAGATGTCTTTTTTTTTTTTTTTTTAGAAATAATTGAAAGGTATAAGAACATGTTTTCTGACCATCAGAAACTGTTCTTTGAGGGTCAATAATAGTGTACTGTATGCACATTTGTGTGTCTGAAAGTGACACAGGAGCACTTCTACAGCGTTGTTTACTGGCTCATGGAACGACAAAATGTGTATTTCCAGCCAACAAATTCATAAAGCAACAGGGAATTGTACCAGAGACGTTTCCAAACGATCTTTGGTTGGACCATGCAAATGTAGGAGGTGTATCTTAGCTATAAGTTATGTGTCTTCACACCTCTTTTCAGATTGACCTGTTTCAGCACGGTTAAAACTAGTTTGAAATTTACATGTCGAAGGAGGTTGGAGACAGTGTTGAAGTTTTGGTATGGTCCATTAGATACCTTAAGCTACCTAAATTCAATAATAACAAGGTAAATGTGATTATATAATGCCTTTAAATGAGGAATTGAGAATTTCTCAGTACACTCAATGCATGTTATATTAACACAGAGTATTTATTTTGATATGAACATACTCCTTTGAAACAGAGTATTTATTTTGTTGTTTTGTGATATGAACATACTCCTTTGAAACTGGCCCAGACCATTATGCCACTGCTGGCACCAGATTTTCTCCCAAAATGCAACAAGTGTGACATCATTTGACGGGAAATACATCTCAGTGGTTAACTTTTGTCTGAAGCAGCATACACGATGAGTAACACTTCAATGTTTGTCAATGTCTAGAGGCAGCATGTCCATTGCACTTCCATTTAAAGCTAGAAATATTTTTGCCTTTTTTATTAATGAGAAATTGGTAAAAAAATGTGGGAGAAAAAACATTTATTCACATGGTATATCACTCATGGTTTGTCATGGTCTCAAGATCTTGCAACCATAAAGTGTTTCTACACAAGTACAGACCACACAACAGACAAACATAAATAACTTACAAAAAAATTGGCCAAATATGTACGAGTTTTTTAAAATCATACTAAAAACATAAAAAAAAATAATTCAGCACAACCATCCACCATGGAACAAAAACAACAAAGTGAAACAACTCTCCCATCAAAACGGATCATGAAATGAGCACCATATATACTTTAAGTCTGAGCATACGTCACTGGATGTTCTCAAAAGTCCATTCCCAAGCAAGTCCATTTAAAAAACAAAAATAATAATAATAAAAAAAACAGCACATGCAGAGGATACGAAAGAAAAAGTAATAAAAATGAATCCAATGGCCAAAAAACGAGAGATCTGGTTACATCTTGGTCCTGACCAACAGGACGCTAGCAGGCAGGTTGAGTGGACATCAGGTGCAACACCGTTAGGCTGGAAAAAATAAAATCATCAGGTCATAATGCTTCATTCACTGATGACTTCAAAGGATTCATGGAACAGCAACAGCAGACCGTTTCATAAGCAAGTAAAAGTTTGGCTTGGATGTAGACTTAAGCAGGTCTTTTTTTGTTGTTTCTCACTGGGAGCTTTTTGTATACAAAAACGAAAAATGCTCACACACACACTGTGCATTCAGCACACTGCTACCAAACTCAGATGGCGCGGCAGTTTAAGAGTTATCTTCAAATTCCGTATCTAACAAAACTGCGCCACGTGCAACTGGAGAGGTATCCAGCCATAATGGGCGAAAGCAGCCTACCAGTCAATTGGGCCCTGACAGAAGTTGGCAAGACCCAAACTAAGTCCTATAAAAAGGATCCATGAGTCTCAAGTTGACCAAGTGAAAGCGCACGTGTGCAGAGAGCAATCCTACCAGTGACTGATAACAACACTCTAGCACCTCGTCAGGGAGGATGCCTAAACAACTGGCTGATTTTCAGAGCAGAGACAGCTCTTCCTGAAGGGCTGTACAGGCCTGGGCAGTACTTCCTGATATATGACCTAATTTCTGAAGACCATTTGAGGACCTTTGAGGAGGCCTGCCTGTGGACAAAAGGTCCCAAATGATAGCCAGCTTCGGGATGGATCTGCACCAGAACAAGACCAGATCAGAACGGGATTTGCTACTAGACATCGCCCCTTGGTTGCCATTTTCCTTCACGTCTCCTGCTTTGTGTTCACTAGTCTTACTGAGAGGAGAAACACAGGAGAAACCGGGGGCTTTATGTCTGGAAGATGTTTTTACTGCCCAAGACTTTCAGCCTAAACGATGCCAATCAATCATATTCTGATGCCCACTGAAGACGCACCCGAATTCAACTCTCATTCAGATTTTACTGACTAAACATTGAGTCAATCAGACTCCAGCCAAATCAATAGGGAAAGATTAACATTGGGTCAAGAGAGAGGAAGGTTACTTCCCCGTGGGAAAATTAAATAAATTCCAACCAATTGCTCCAAAAGTAAATTAACACTCAGTGATCGATTGGTTCATCCTTCAGCTTTGCTCCAGATTGGGCTGTAGTTAACCTGCAGTTTGACCTGGACGGGACCGTGTAGGGCTTAGGAGTTGGCTTGGGTTCAGGGCACAACCTTGCATTCTCCTCATGCAACATATGCAACAATAAAAACCACAATCACAGCATCATCTTCATAATCAGCATCAATATCATGACATTTAAACATGTAGAAAGTACAGTACTGTACAAGCCAAAAGGGTAGTTTAAGAAACAAAGCATGCTTTTTGTCACCCAGTCCCAGAACAATCCCACGTTCTGTGATATAAGGCAGGGGTATATGAAGTGCAAATCTGATCAGAAGGTAAACGAAAACATACACAACACAAACTGACACATTTACTCAATCAAGGGGGAGCTGTGTAATATGCAACTACACAAAGCAACAGTGATCACCTGGGTCGGCAGTTTCAAAGCGGAGACAGTGATGACAGAGCTTAGCTACAGGTCCAGGATCAGTTGGAGCACATCTGCTCACTATGCTAACCAGTAACTGTGACGAGCTTGGACAACTGAGCCAGGCTGCATCTATGATTGCAAACTGGTTCAAATTGCACACAAAATTAGTCCAAGTAAGTGCTTTCCATTCACAGCCAGGTCATGCGTAGTAAACTAGAAAAATAAATAAATTAGATAAAATGTCGACTATACAGTAGTTTCTTTAATTTTGGCAATTCACTTCTTACTTAAGTAAGGCCTACTTGTCCAAGCTTTTCACAGTCAAAGCCTACAATAGCCTAAATGCTTCCAAAAGCACTGGTCCCAAAACTGCAGGTAAGAGGGAAGGATCCTCTGAGGATTGGAGAGGCTTCAGACAATGATGGAACAAAATATGAACATACAAATGCTTTTAGGAATGGAAAATGATTTATTTCTTCTGATATAAACCAAAAAAAAAAATGAATTCAAATAAAATAGCCCATGATGTCGTTTCTTTTCCATGCTTATTCAAATCCTTAATGTTTGCATAAATAAATACAAAATGTACAAAGGGGGAAAACCAACATGAAACATTTAGAAGGTACTGACTCCTGGTTCTCCTACCATCATTTGGCATTCACTAAAACTAAATGGGCAGAGAACACCTTGTTTTCCACCTTGACTGTCAAAAACCAAACAAACAAAAAAAAATCTATTGGAATATCTATATAGAATGCAAATATTTTTCATGTTTAAAAACAAAAGAAAAGAAAAAGAAAATAATATGTTGCAGAGTATGGAGATATACATGTATATTTATGTACAGACTGTATGGAGCAGCAGTTAAGTCCAAATGAACACACAAGTTTAGAGACGAACCAATGTAACATATGAGCACAAAATCAGAAAAAAAAAAAAAAAAAAAAAAAAATTGACAGGGAAAAAAAAAATATATAAATCCACACCACTTTTCCTCAGAAATTCCCTGATGACTGAAAGGTAGGGAGGACCACACACACATCTCTCTCTCTCCCTCTCTCTCTCTCTCTCTCTCACACACACACACACACACACACACACACACACACACACCTACCTACCTTACACATTCCCCTGTTGATAATACAGATAAAGACTCTACACTTGGCCAAGAGTAGCAGCCCGCTGGGATGGTATGAGGGAGGCGGGGGGTCGTGCTGTGGACATGCTAAGGATTCTGGGATAGTGGTGGGATTAAGCTTTTCCCCCAGTAACACACAATGAACTAGGGTGAGGTTTTATCATCGTTGGCCTGATAATATCTAACCCACTGGCCAAATGATGGCACTTACCAATGCCTGTGTTGGGACATGTAACATTGAGGTGTTTATCCGTGATGAAGGCCCCACTGGGTCTACTGACCAGTGACACATCATGACATCCCATAATCATAACTGAGGTACAAGAAATACCTAATGCAACATGAGGAGGAAAAAAAGAACATAAAAAAAGGACATCATATATTTAACTCTCAGAGCACCTCTTTGAAAAACGAGCATCACCACCTCTCCACTGGTGCGCAGGTAAGCCAATGGAAAACAACTGCACTCCTGTACTTACAATGACATCAATGACTAGTTGATTTAGGAAAGATGGGTTTGGAGTGCAGCTCTGGTTCGCCCTGTGCCCAGAATAGCACCTGACATTCCCCCCCCCCCCCCCCCCCCCCCCCGTCCATTCCACACACGCAACACCAGTTACAGTTGAAAAAGAAAAACAGGACCACAGAGAAGATCATGCTTTTTTTGTTCGCTTTTAAAGGGAACCTGATAGGAAACAACACCAAACACGAACCATGCAGTCGGCACACTAAAGGGTCTCTCTTCGTCCCCTCTGCCCATGCGCCTCCCCTCAGTGAGAGCAGCTCAACACACACAAGGACCTCCACTTTACAGGGACTGGAACCCATGCAGAGAGACTGAACAGATAGAAAGAAGGGCAACAGAAAGGAAGGAGGGTTAGGAACAGGAGGAGGAGGAGGAGGAGGAGGAGAAAGAGGAGGAGGAAGAAGAGCAAGACAAGTCAATTCTAAACACAAGGACAAAAGTGCTAAAAAATCTGATTAAACTGTGCTCATCAACCGCTGTGCCAAACACGCTGTGATACGATTTTCAAAAAAACGACAACATCTACAAGTCTCTTCGAAGGTTGCTAGAGGGCCCTACGTAGATACCTCCAGCTCAGGTGCACACAATCACAACACACACACACACACACACACCCACACACCCATCCAACACACACTGACAATATGACTAACAATTCCAGCTTGTATCATGTCCTCCCCCCTCTCTCTCTCACGCAGTTACAACACCTGAATCTTGTCATTAAGCACACTGGGTATCTGGTGGGCTAGTAGACATTTCGACCAACACAGGACAAGGACCTGGTTATACCCAGCACCAATAATGAAGAGAAGAAACACTACCTATCAGATTAGACCTCTACCCATCAGATGATTCATTTCTCCCCCTCACTTTCCCCTGTCTCTCGGTTCAATGTCCAATGTGCCTGACCTTCAGATTGAGAAGAGCAGAAAATCAACTAATTGAGCCCCTTCCATGTTTCACCATTTTATAAAGTACATAATCTACATAGAGATGCTTTCTGAGGTGAAACACAATCACACACACACACACACACACACACACACACCAGGTTCACACACACAGGGGTATCTGGGAAGGCCCTTGGGGGGAGGGGGGCAGGGCGATCTACAGGGGAGAAGAGGCAGCAGGGAAATCACTGTAGGTGGAGGGTGACAATAGAAGACAGGGGCAGGCAGCAGGGAAATCACTGTAGGTGGAGGGTGACTATACTATAGAAGACAGGGGCAGGCGGTGACTGGGCATCTGTAGAACTAGCTAACAGACAGACAGGACCAGGACTCAACACCACAACACGGGACTCGGACTATTCACTTATTAAGACTCAATAGGGACTGGCCACTTGGAGCACGGGTGCACACAGGATACGTAGGAGGATACGTATGAGGGTGTGTGTGAGAGTGTCGGAGGCAGGGGAGGGAGGGGGGCTGGATGTGTGTGTGTGTGTGTGTGTGTGTGCGCGTGCGTTGAAGGAAGCGACTACAGGAGGACATGAAGAGGATACCCTGTGTGGTTTGTTTTCCATCCATCTGTGCATGTGAATGTTAAACTTCATTGCTTTTTTTTTACTTGTCATTTTGCTTTGCGTGTTCACAGCTTTACAGCGTCATTTCTCAGAATCCAGTAGGACTGATTGAAACCAACGGTAATAATAACAATATTAATATCAGAAAAGGGCAGGAAAGGGGAAGAAAGGTGCGTTTTCTTAAAGACTGTCCATTCTTTTTGTTTAGTCCACTTCCCCTTTGACACATTGTAAACAAGAGGGGGGTTTATCTGGAGGAATAATGTGCAAATGTGTTCATCGATCTTCTCCTGTTCACTGCTATTGATTTGCACTACCGGCCGCGACCAACCCAGGGAACACCACCCCCCCCCCCCCCCCCCCCCCCCCCCACCCTTATCTCCACTACAACACACAAAGCCAAAGTGCATCTATGGGCACAATGAAACGACGACACCCAACACTTGTTGTGAAGGACTAAAAACACATCATTTACACCTGACAAGCCCACCAAACAACAAGCCTTCAAAGCCTCCCCCCATCTACTAGGAAGGCAGGCGAACATTCTACCACACAAACATGCTGCTGCGTTTCATTTTTCTGTGACTGGGCCAATGTGCGTCCACCTGACAGTGAGCTTGTGTTTGGACACCTTAAACCCCCAGGGGAATGCGACTCCTTGCGACAGTGGGATCAGTGCAAGGGTTGTTCAGTAATCTGAGGAAGAGGAGGAGGAGGAGGAGGAGGAGGAGGGGGGGGTCTAATGAGAGAGGGACACCTGAAGGAGAGGGTCTTAAATGCAGACTCATCCACTGAAACACACAACTCTAACAAAACAAACAATAAAAACAACTCACTGACACACCCACCGCGATGGGTTGTGTTTTATGCTTTGGTTGAAGAAATTAAACAATATCATATGCTTCATATAAAACTGCAAATACAATGTCAAGCAATGACATGCAAAAAAGAAGGAAAAACAAAAACAAAAACACATTACCATACACATACACACAGACATTATTTAGTCTGTCCTGAAAGCAATGAAGATGGACATACAGATTTAGTTCTGTAGGAATTTAAGTTGGTTTTGGTTTGATGAGAAGTAACAGTTTCAATCCTGTTTTTTTTTTTTTTTACAATGGCTACATTGAATTGGCAAGCAAATATTACATTTCTGAGGACATTTGAGGTCTGGCTTATCTTGTATGGACCGGTAACACACAAACCACCAACTAATTTGACTCCTGAAATACAAAGGGCAATAACAACGGCCAAAACCTTTAAACAACAACAATCAATCACTTCCTCCCCACCAGGCTTCTGGCCTAGCACACAAATTCCCCACACTACCACTAGGAGTGCCACCGAGTGCTCCCTTCTTCTTTGTAGTCTTTCTAACACTCTCTCCTTCTCCCTTGTCTGCTTGGAGAGGGGTGTGTATGTGTGTGTGTGTGTGTGTGTGTGTGTGTGGGGGGGGGGGGGGGATGCTAGAGGGGGGGGGGGGGGGGGGGGGGGGGTGAACAAGTAACAATGTTTCTTAGAGACAATTTTAGACAGAGCAACACTTTTCACATGAGACAGCAGAAGAGGTGGAACACGCAGAGCGTTTACAAAACATTTCTTGGTTGTCTTTAGAGACACAAAACAAATAAATAAACAAGGAAAACAAAGAAACAAACAAGGGAGGAAGGAGATGGGCGTACATGCTCTTCATGTGGGGCATGGGAGACTTTACATCCAGTCTTTAGGCCAACTGCTCGGAGTGTGTGTGTTTGTGTGTGTATTGGACGTATAGAAACGTGCACATTTATGCATTTGGACCTGAATGTCCATATGCAGATGTGTGTAAGTTTGTGTATGTGTTTGTGTATGTGTGTGTGTGTGTGTGTGTGTGTGTGTGTGTGTGTGTGTGTATGTGTGTGTAGGCATGTGTGCGTCGTGTGTCTCTGTGTGTGAGTATGACCTTCACCAAGTCTGAAACAGCATCCCCTATTATCCAGCAGCTTACAAACACACACACACACACACACACACACACACACACAAACACGTACACAGAGTGCACATTACAATTTACTGCGACAACAAGTTGACTTTGACAGTGAAGAGACTTTAAAAATGGCATTGAAAACATAGACAAGAGACTTGTTGCTAAAATGGTGGATGGGCTTTTAAGAGAGACACTGTCACCATATACACGTGCAGTAAAAGCACTTCTACTGAGGGTAGACTGTGCTGGTCGGGACAAAAACAGGATGACAAAAATGATCTTGCGTAACTGCACATCAAACATGGCCAGTGAAAAATGATCTTGTGTAACTGCAAGTCAAACATTGACGCAAGTTTGCTTTTTTAGGAGATGAGGAAGTGCAACTTCTGCTTGTAGGATTGCTTGACTGTACTGAATCAAAAAGCAGAAAGATGGAGACACACCTACCGTACTTCCTGGGCCAAAGATGATGAAACTAAAAGTGTAAGGCATGACCTACAGACAAATGACAACTCATAGTGCATACCGCTTTATGTGTGTGTGATCTTAGAGAGCTGTTTCAGACTGGTGCACAGGTAAGACACACATGTATAAACACACACACACACACACACACACACACACACATAATCTAGTATACACACATATACAAACACACACACACAGAGACTTCTCCCATCTCCCACCTTGGAGCTTTTT
>JAGFZM010001590.1:0-21847 GCA_017657215.1 Limnothrissa miodon
AAAAAGCGGGCTACCTGGCCAAAAACAAAAGGCGGCCAGGCCGCATGGTCCAGAACAAGGGGAGAAGGAGAAAGACAAAATGTCAATTTCACCTTTGACCTATAACCAACGTCCACAGGAAGGGCATGGCAAAAAGGCTTAGATCTTATTCACACACAGAGGATAAGAAAATTACTAACTGCCAAGGAAATATAGTTTTTAAAACCTATAAACCTCACAAAGCATGCTGGGAAAAAGCAGGCTATCAGCATCGTAGTCGACATAGTCGACATTATACTTCAATTCAACAGTTAGCTGTGCTCCTGACAAAACTTTCATTTTTATACAGTCAAGTTTAAAATTAATTAACTCAATTGAAAAAATAAATCAACTATCTGACAATTACAGCAGCTGGTTAAACCAGATTGTCAATATTCTGCTACTTCTTTTGATCATATGAACATAAACAATGAGGAATCACAAACATGTAATTGTAGTAATTGAAGTAATTGTAAAATAACCTGTCCCTAACCTACTATTACATTTAATTAACATAGTGTATTTTGGAGACTTCCTGACAATGTTACAAGTTAATTAAACAACAAAAATGTTCCATTTGAAAAGATCCACACAGGTCTAGACTTAGTATTAAAAAAGTCAAATGTAGAAATGATCCACTAAATCTTGAAAGAACACATACACGTGTGAAGTACAACACACAAGATGCTGTTTAATCACACATGCTAAAAAGCAAAGTATAAAATTCTAAATAAAAGCCAGAACAATAGACTGTATATAAACACTAATATCACTTGACCTAATCCCAGAGTGTAAAGAAGGTGTCATTCTTACGATCTTTGCCACATGACACCGTGTGGAGAGAACCAGCATGTCAGACGATACTAGACTCCACCCCCAACTACAAGCGTACAGCAGCTGAACAACAACGACACTTGAATTTTGCTTTTTACAATACAAAGGACCCCACTGTACAGCAGGGCATCAAAAAATTACTATAAACTCATAGTGGTCCTCTCCACGGAAATCTTTAGTAAAAGGCGAAAGATTTATTCGTAAATGAAGAGAACCATGAGTGTTCTGCCAGACATTCAGATGACTTTGGAGAGTCTCTTTCATAGCAGAACTTCTCTATAAGAGTTAGTTTAAAGACAGTATTTTCAAAGTTACCTGGTTAGTTATTGTTTTGACTTAATAACAAGTATGATGTATTAAAGAAACAATGGGAATGAACAAATGGGAATAAGTTACATTACATTCTGCAAATTAAAAGTACTTTTAAACCCCTAGCAATCTCACAAAGCATGCTGGGAAAAAAAACAGGTACAGGATGCTTGAGATTCTACCCAAACCCAAACCCAAACCCAAAGCTTAATCCCAGTATTTTACAGGCTGAATAATGGTATACCATATAGCTTATAAACTAAACTATAAATACAAACTGTTTCACACAGGGCCCCCACTGATCTCAGAAAGAGGAAATCAATGAGTGTCCCACACACAACTTACTAATGGAAAATATAAACATGTCAATATAACTTTAAAAGTTGGATGAGTTGAGTGTATAAATAAAATGTTATTAGTTACTGTGCGTTCACACCAAAAGCGACCAAAGCTGCAAAATCGCTTTTGTCGCTCACAAACAGTCGCTGCAATAAATGGTTCTGTTCACTTTTGTCGCCCAAGTCGCTCATGACGTTAGGGATTCGAACGTTCGATTTTGCATAACCATTTAAAGGAGCCGTTGTACAAACAGTACAAAAACGCGTGTTTCAGTAGCAAATTGTCCTGTTGAAGAGGGTCTCGACATAATTGAAGTTACAACCAAGAAAAAAATCACATCAAGTGTTAGGTATTGGTATTGCTAAATGACATTTGGTGATCTGCAAATCGTAATGTGCACTCATTCTACTATGAATAATATTATATGAATAATATTATATTATTATATTCAGAATATAAAACAAAAAGCATTGCAGGTGCAGGGAAAGGGATTTCGTTTGGGCTACTATGCTGGGTGCAACATAAATTACAGATCATAGCCTTTTTGTGGCGATCTCGACAAGCGTTGGGCCATACAACACCTGCTGAAGAAAAGTGCAGTAGGAACGAAGTTTCCCAGTATGCTCCCTGAGAGCCAAACAAGCGAAGAGCGTCTACATTCCGTTTGGTCGCCAGTGTTTTGCAGCCGAAACGTGTCATAGCTAATTTCATAAAGTTAAACTATCTTTAACTTTTTTTAGTTGCTCAACTTTCTTGAATAATTATTATATACAGGCTATGGTGTGAATGCACAGTAAAACTACAGCAGATAAAATTATTCGCCTTTCTTAATTACATTGCAGCGTCACATTAGAATATTACATTATCTTCTTCAGTTCATGTTTATTTTTTATTTCACTTTAACTTAAAAAGCCACATTCAGAGTAGGCTATCCGACGTGATGTAAAATAATGCATTGGTTTGTTTGATTTGCGTTTCTTTAACTCCGCGAAGCATGCTGGGTATTCTGCTGATACTGCTTCCGTGTTTGCATGCGGACAACAGTTTCAAAGATAAAACCGTCGCTTGTTCTGAGGAACAAGGACACTTGGTAAACTAAGACTATTCGTGCAACCACTACGAAGATATAACTTTAATGGGTAGAGCCAAGAATCCAGTGTAGACGGCTATGACGACTCCAGAGAAACATCTCTACACTTGAACTTGCTGCCCCACACCCGAGGCTAAACTCAACAGCTAATAGTATTCTGTCGATATCTTGTCCGGTGGTTTCGCGTAAAATATAGATGCACGAGTGGAAAGACGTGAAACTTATCCGAGTCTCACAACAACAATCACGTCATTGAGTAAAACACATATGAAATCATCTGTAGTCTATCACCATGCCATAGCACACACACGTCTAACCTTTAATGATATCTTAATGGAACTTATCATGATATTAAACAGCAAAGGAAGCCCCGCACAGTGGCAGGGCATCAAAAAATTAGTTAAAACTCATAATGGTCCTCTCCACGGAAATCTTTAGTAAAAGGCGAAAGATTTATACGATCTGAAGAGAACCCAGAGTGTACTGTCGATTCAACTGGCAAGTTTGGGTAGGAAAGGCTCGACGTAGGTTTCACGACGACGGCAATTGGGAATCAGTTTTTTCCTTCAACGAATGCAAATGTTTATAAATAATATGTACTATTATTGTACATACTATGATATGTACTATCAGTAACGTGAGCTGACGAGGTTTTTAGAAGAAGAACTTTACATTTTTACATTTTTACAATGCATTCTGGGAAAAATCCCATCTCCTCCATCCTCAATGCATTTTATCCATCGAAAACATGATCGAAACAAATTGCCTGCCTATCAGCAGATAAAGAAACCTCTTATATTATTGAAATTATATTTACAGCTTCGTGTTATTAATAACTCAGCTGAACACAAAGTTAACATTCATTGTGGACCTTCGCTAAATGTAGGCCTACTCCCCGTCTGTCCCTGTCCCCGTAGCTTGCGCGTCATACCTTGAATGATAATGTACGCAAACTTCAGGCATGAGGTGCACAAATAAAAGATTTCATACAGTTTCATATATAAACCGCTACCAGATTATAAAATAGTTGTAAAAAAAAAAAACTGTGACGTCAACAGGTCAGAAAAGCAGTAGCCTACAGCAAAACATTGGATTAGGTTTAGGTCTGCTCTTCAAATTAGGCCGTGGAACGTAATATCAACAACACCGTCCTTAAAGTTTAAAAAACACGTTTATATGTTAGGCTATGCTTTTTTCTTTGTACTGTTGTGAAAGGTTTTCTTGATTTTTTTTTTTTTTTTCTGGTAGGCCAATTTTCACATATCTCTTATATCTATAGCCTAGTTATGTATGATAGCAAACACAACCATTTTAACACAAACAATTTAAACATTTAATTGCGATTAATTTAAACAAATGTCTATAAATGTTTGAATAAGTAAATTATATGAAGTACAAGTATATGGATTTCTGTTTTGTTGTTGTTGTTATTTTGGTATTAGGTCTAGGCATGTCTAGGCATGTAGGCCAGTCTATTCTTTCTGATTATTGATATTTTCAGAGATTTATTAGGAATATATGAATATAATAAATAATTTGACAAAACAGACTATATTTTTGCTTTTTGCTGTAATTACAGCGGGGTATTAATTTTATCACCTATATTTTATTAAATTTTACTTTACTTTGTTTTTATTTTATGCACATTTGAATTCCTTGCTCCATCTAACAAACTGATTTGCCTTGCCTTGCCATGTCATAAGTCCTGTAGGTCCTGTGATAAACTATCAAAGTTGACATAACAAACCTCTAGGTTTTCAGTCATCCTGTGGTCAGTGATGGGTCTTTCCCGACAGACCTATTGTATTCTGGTAAATCCAAGAGCTGTATGCCTGCAGAATTCCAAGAGAAGCTGTAATAAATGGGAAAAAAGTATTTAAATAAGAGCTCTATGCATGTTGCCCTTTTCTGTTGCTGTTTGCTGCTACCAGAAGGGGCACTATATAGAGAAGAAACGGGATAAAAGGCATTTCCATGGATATTGTGAGACCAAAGTCCTTCATGCACGCGTGGTCAAACGATGGGACTCAGTAGGCTAACCAATCAAATGGGACTCAGTATCCGATCAAATTGACATTCCTTTGACTACAAATTTGACTACACTTACTTATTGTAGGATATGGTAATAGGAATTTTTAAATGCGCTGAATCATCAAATAAACAACCTAGGTAGAAACACTGATAGCCTATTTTTGATTTATAAATGCATATTTATAAATATGCTTACTAACTTGTGTTTCTTTTTCCAGTTGTTTTACCACAGGTTTTTACACTTGCATGGTTGCTAATGTTAACATAGCCGTTTTAGCATGAACAAATTTAGCTTTCGATGGAATTCAATGTCACCTAATACCATCTGTATACATGTTTCGACCATACCGTTTTTGACATGATACTCAAGTCCTAACTAAGTTAGTATAATAATGTTAAACACAACTTCTGGCTAGCATAAGTAAAGACGCAGGGCAACGACGCAAACTTTGCTAACACAAGCAACTGACACATGATATGTTACCTTGTAGCTTAATGCCGATTGTGAGTTCTTCTCTTCGACGTGCTGATGAGTTAATCGATTTATTACTCGGATGCTACTATCTATAGCTCTGTGATAAAAGCATGACACACACGCGACGAACGCGTAATTTGTGCATTCTAGGAAAAGTCTTACAAGACTGGCCGTCCAATCTGACGGTGTTCAACAGGCTTGCTGCACAATTTGCATAATGGCATTTAACACGTGCCTCATTTAAATAAGATGTGAAGATGCATAGGCTCCAAGCTTAGCTTGCTAACTCTCAGTCTACTTCCTCCATCACAAAATATGCAAAGAATAATAATTAAACCATTTACCAGTAATCTCTGCAAGCTGTTGCAAATATTATTAGGCCTAGTAGTAAATCGAAATGATAACAAAACACTGATAATGAAGTTTATCAAAATGAGGCCTATATAAATACCAACATATACAACAAGTTGTTTTATTTGTGCTTCATTTGCCTCCCCCACATTCCCTGAACCCCAAAAGCACATAATTGATGCATTTTTAGTTTGTGTACCTGTTCAGTCCTGAGATTCCCCTTGACTCTAGCTGGTTTTCAAAAGGACCCTGCTTCCCTTGCAGGGAAAGTTCTGGATGTAAATTTACATGTTCCAGTTCAAAGGAAGATAATCTAATCAGGGGGCTATCAGCCTGGTCCGCATATGTCATGCGTATCAAATGTTTGAAAAATTACTACTTTCATGTGGTTCAGCAGAAATGACCAAACTGCTTTGGTTGGACTTGGATGCTTGCACCTTCCCTGCCATGTAGGCCTGTCCCAGTATACAGATACACTGGACATGGTAGGCCGAATATTGTTTACTAGTCCTGTTTACTAGTAGAAAATATATTTATATTTATCACTCCATTTGTATTGCACTGCATTCTATTGAAGGTGGACCGCTGCTGTTGAACATTGCAAATGATGTATCGTTGTAGGCCACAGTGGCGCATTCTACACCGTTCATACACCGTGTAATGACTCATGTTAGCATCCTAAACAGTATGAAACGGATTAATTAACTGAAAAATGTTGCTTAGTGGGCCTTTAAAGCAGGGCTAAGCAACATTCTGTTTTTTTCTCTTACGAGCTCCCTAAGACCGCTGTATTGCATTGTATTGCATTGCATTCTATTGGAGGCGGACCGCTGCTGTTGAACATTGCAAATGCTGTATCTACCGTTGTAGGCCACAGTGGTGCTTTCTACATAGTTCGTTCACCGTGTAATGACTCATGTTAGCATCCTAAACAGTATGAAACTGATTTATTAACTAAAAAATGTTGCTTAGTGGGCCTTTAAAGCCTTCACTCCAAAGAGAATAAGAAATGAACTGCTGTGAAAGAAATTAACTGCTTTTCTCATTTATTGCTTTTTATCCATATCAAACCAGATGTATTTTACCGCTAAATGCTAGTGCTCCACTGGTGGGGCTGCTGGTGGTCCGTTGGTGTGTTTGCTTGTCAGTCCTCTGGCAGAAAATCCCACATATTTCCCAGATAGTTTCCTATATTTTCTGCCAAAAATTAGGGATTTCCCAGTTAGCAAAAATAACATGTATGTGGAGACTATGTACAATGTATGGCCACGCAATCCGCGTGTTTATTGCTCCTTCCATATCATTTTGTTGAAGTGTGGAGTAAACAACACTGAACAAGTTGAAAAGAAGAGAATGCAAGTGAAAAAAGAAGAGAATGCAAGTGAAAGAAAATCAAGAATCCAATGTGGAATCGAGAATCCGCTGTAGAATCAAGATACTGTCTTAGAATAAAGAATCTGCTGTAAGAATTAGACGCTTGTAACCCAATAGTTCTAACAAATAAATCGGTTCCTAGCCACACTTGTACAGATTTCAAGAAGATTCCAGCAATCGTCTCTTTTTATCTGACAAACAAAATTAACAAAATTAGTCGCACTCGAAAGATGTCTGAGTGCCTTGTATTTTCTACAGTTCTGAAGGTGTGAAATACTACATTGGGGTCAGTCACAGTCATTGGGGGATTTTTTTTTGAATGCATGTGTTTGTGATTTGGTGAATGTGATGCAAACATTGTAAAGCGCTTTGAGTGCTTATAGTGTAGGAGTAAATGCAGTCCATTTGCAACTGGACCGAGGGCAGTGAAACTCAATGTGAATTAATGGCCCCATTCTGGTGGCGTTAGCTGCCATTGTCTACCATATACCACATTCTGCCCTCTTTCTTCCTACTGACAGGACTCAGTAAACTAGAATTACAGATTGTGTTTGGGAGCAACCTTTAAGAACTTTAAAGAACCAACCAAATAGAAAAAACATGCAGTCTTTGTGATTGGGGGCGATCACTTTAAGAACCAACCTAATGGGAGAAAGATATAGTCTTTGTGAATGAAGCCAATCACTTTAATGGAAAAAACATATATACAGTCTTTGTGAATGAGGCCAAATGTGATGTTTGAATTAGTGAATACTACTTCTCAGCCCAGTGAAGGTGTGCTATGAATTCGCTTTAATATAAGAGGAAATAAGTATGAATACATGTGCAGCGAGTGAGTATTGCAATGACTGGAGCCCTTGGTGGGCAAGGGGAGCCCCATACGTGTGCTGGTAGATTGATGTGATGTGTAACCATGGTGACGCCAAGGCCTCTTGTCATGTGATGGCCACGTTCTGGTTCCCTTCCGGCGTGAAGAACTGCACCTTGGGGACAGCGAGCGAGGAGTTGTTCCGGCGCATTCCACCGGCGGTGCTCTTACGCATCGAGTTGTTGCGACGCATAGAGTTGCGCTTGCGCAGCGAGTTCTGGTGCGAAAGCTCGCTCTTCTGCAGCGTCTGGATGAGAATGGACGGCTTCTCGTCCAGCTCGCGAGCGCTGCATCGCGGCGTCGCCACCTTCACCGTGTTCCCGAACTTGGAGTAGTCCACCGAGTACACGCCCTCCTCCTCGGTCACGATAGGCACGAAGCGGTGCCCCCACTGGATCTCCTCGGTGGTGTAGGACGTCCGCGCTTGCGTAGTGATGCCCGTTGTCTCCACCACGCCCTCCAGGATCACGATCACTTCCAGGTCGCTGCACTGCAGCTCCATGGCCGAGAGGTCGTACAGCGGGCTGTTCTTGTCGATCACGTGGCAGATCACCAGCGGAGACAGCAGGAAGATGTTGTTACCGGCGACAACGCTCTCTGTAGGCACCTCGATCTGATGGATGGGGATCACCTCCCCCTCGGGGGTGGTAGTCTTGCGCACCACCTGTGGTGAACACATATCAGTAAATAAAATAATCAGTAATCAGTTAATCAGTTTAATTATAAACTTATTTTGCAGTGTTGCATCTTGTGTACCACCTGCAGTGAAGACAACATGTCACCACAACAAAATGTTGGTTAATCTAGACAATTATACCAAGCCACACATCACTGTCTAGATCAGGGATAGGCAAACTTTGGCCTTTTAATCCAGCCTGCCAAAACATGTCTAAATTATATAAAATAGCACTGTCAAACTTAAAGGGATAGTTCGGTTTTTAACACATTGAGCCCCTTTCACAGGTTGTCTAAAATGCAATAAAGTGGTTGACAGCGAAATTTTGACGACTGCTTCTGTCTCGGCTATTTGGGAAATGTAGAATTGCCTCTGCCTGCCTTCAAAATGGCTAGCAATGGGCATGTGTTGTTTCTATCCTTAAAACACTGGTTTTAAAAAAGTGCTACTCACCAAGTGGTTAGTGGAGCTCAATGATGTTCCAAAACATGTATCGTAGCGAAATAAAGCTTCCGTCATGTTTTATTTTGGCACTTTGTTTATATGAAGGAGCAAATAGATCCCTATGGGACTTACAAAATGGCAAATAAAACATGACAGACTGTATTTTGCTACGATACTTGGGTTGGAACATCAGCAAATGCCACTAATCACTCCATGAGTAGCACTTTTTTAAAACCAGTGTTTTAAGGATTGAAACAACACATGCCCATTGCTAGCCATTTTAAAGGCAGGCAGAGACGATTCTATATTTCCCAAATAGCCGAGACAGGAGCAATCATCAAGATTTTGGTGTCAACCACTTTATTTCATTTTAGACAACCTGTGAAAGGGGCTCAATGTGTTAAAAACCGAACTATCCCTTTAACATGTTAATAGTGCAACGCAACCTCACTTAGTAGTGCAACGCAACCTCACTTCAATCGCAATTAAAATACTTGTCGCCATTGCCGAACGGTCTTGGTGAATAATAATGCATCTTTCCGCGGGTGCTTAGCATGCAAATTACAACTAGTTATAACGTGAAGTTAGTGGTAAACTGCAGATAAAGTTTGCTGTGATAATCAGGGCAAACCTTTTCCAAATGTGTAAGTTAGTTTTGAATAGATGTTTTTTTTCCAGCAATTTTGCGATTAATCATGATTAACTACATATTTTTTTATTTAATCGCAATTAAAACAAATTGACAGGCCTGGTAATAATATTATTAAGCCTTGTTTATTTATGTATTATTATTTGCATATTACGAAATCACTACCTCTGCTGGGTCAAGATGTGTGAAATCCTGGACCATGGACTCCAAATACTTTTGTTATCAATTATAATTTGTAACCAAATCAGTGATCCAATTAAATACTTGTTCATTATCTTATTCTCTCTTATCTTAGAGGGAGAAATTAGATGTCTTCACACAAACACTACCATCTGCTATCCATCTGCTCCTGGAACGGACCCTATATCAAATGTATTAACCATTGTGGCCCACAAGTCAAAAAGTTTGCACACTTCTAGTGTAGATACTTCCCAGAGCCTTACCGTTAGAATACTAGCACTATGTGTGAATAGTTGATGGTGACAGCATGCAATGTAATGCTGTAAAGTCTTTATGTTTAATTAGTGGTTCTACTGTCGAATCAGTCGCCTACTTCACCGTGCATATCCTGGATAGCTGGTGGGAATTACAATCTGTGCGCACCACCTGCGGTGAACACATTTCGGGAAATAAAATTAGTAGAATTATGACCTTATTTTGCAGTGTTGTATGTTGCACAACACCTGTGGTGAACATATTTTGGAAAATAAAATTGGTATAATTATGACCGTATTTTGCAGTAATTAGGGTTGGACAATTAATCGCGTTTGCAATATAATCACAATTTTGAAATCGCAGGGGTGCGCACTATTTTTGTTTTGTAACTGCATAGACTTAATGCATAGACTTGTTTGTTAGCTACACTCTGCACATGTTAAACAAGGATTGGGGTTCAATGCAAAAAGATATTCTCTTGAATAAAAATATGCTGATTAATGAGAATAGTTCATTTTCTATTTTTGATTGGACCTTGTGTACAAATATGCATACTAATGGGACATATTTGGTGCTTGTGGTTTTTATTGTGAAAAATCACAATAAAATCGCAATCGCAATATTGATTGAGAAAAATTGCAATTTCGACTTTTGGCAAAATCGCACAGCACTAGCAGTAATCTAAACTGATTAATATGAATTTTGGGTATAAGCCCCATTGTAGTCAAGGGGGAAAAAGCACACTTCATTTCATAATTTGTTGTTTCTCAAAGGCCCGTTGGCACTAAGCAACATTCTGTTTTTCTCTCTCACGAGCTCCCTCTAAAGACCGCTGTATTGCATTGTATTGCACTGCATTCTATTGGAGGCGGTCCGCGCTGCTGAACATTGCAAGTGCTGTATCTACCGCTATTGGCCACGGTGGCGCATTCTACACCATTCGTTCGCCGTGTAATTACTAATATTAGCATCCTAAACAGTGTGAAACGGATTAATTAAATGAAAAATGTTGCATAGTGGGCCTTTAAATGTAGGAGCCAGTTTTGTCAGCTGGGACAATATGGTTCAGGATGACCAATTGTACATATTTTTGCCTCTCAGTAGGTGGCGCTACACCACACGTTCTGCAGGGGAAGTTCCGGATTAAAAAATTAGTGATTATTTTTTTTTTATCACTAAGTAGCCTAGGAATTGCACTAAAAATCAATGCATTCTCCATAAACTATTTTTTTCATATCACCCAAAAGCAATCTATATATTACACATCATTCACTGAAGATAAGGATCACATAAACAGAATATGAGTCCAAACCTGGAGCCGCACCACAGCGCCAATTATCATGCTTTTGCGCAAGTCCCCCACGCGTATCATGAAGCAGAGGCGGTTGTTGCGCACGGCGATGACGGCGTGCCGGCTAAAGATGAGGGTCTCGGCACGCCGGTGGGACTGTGCTGTCTTCATGAAGATGCAGCCCAGCATCACGGCATTGATAATGAGTCCCACGATGTTCTGTAAGATCAGAACTGTGATAGCCGCCGGACACTGCTCCGTGATCATGCGCGTGCCAAAGCCGATGGTGACTTGGACCTCAATGGAGAAGAGGAAGGCAGAAGTGAAAGATCTAGAAAGTAGAAAGAAGCGGAAGGGGATCAAAACTAGAAAATAAACAAAATAACAGAACAAAATAAACTTTACATGAGCCACGTGATTAAGCGCAAGGCATACCAAAAAGTCTCTCAGAAGTAGATTAGGTTATTAACTGCCAATACACAGGATGTTCCATATATAACTGTGCTTACATGCAATCTCTGGGATGAGGCATGGAAGGGTCTTAATGGTTGATGGCGGCATACAGCATGTCTTGCTGTAAAGTATTTTTGTTAATTTTGTGGTTCTACTCTATATCCAGAAGTCTACTTCGCTGTGCATATCCAGGATAGCTGGTGGGAATAACAGTGTGTTTCCACTCTCATGGCTACATGCAATCCAAATTGATTTCCGGAAAATGCCGAAAAGAGCGTCTATTTTTACGCAACAAATTGTGTTTACTTTTCCTGATCTCAACAAGGCCCTACAGAATTATATGTAGATTGCAAGGTGCTGTCAAATAATTTCTTAATACTGAGCCACCTGATGCAGACTAGGCTACTTACCTCACTTGAGTAACACAGTCAATGCCGTTTCTGCGGTGTGGGTCGAGGTCTCCGTGCGCGAAAGCAACCAACCACCAGCCCATTCCAAAAAGTAACCAGCTACAAAGAAACGTCATTGTGAAAATAACCAGCGTAAATCGCCATTTAAGGTCCACCAAAGTTGTGAAAACATCTTGAAGAAACCGACCCTGCTCACGGATGTTTTTATGCGCCAGGTTGCAAGCGCCATTTTTTGCGATGAAACGCGCTTTGTTAATTCGGTCTCTGAAGACAGGTTTTCGGGGAAAGCGCGAAACAAGTGCCGGTAAAGCAAATTCTTCTGGTATAATGCTTTTACGCGCCAACATCCTTGGCAATATTTACCACTCTGTACAATGACAAAAACAGTTAGAAATAGATATTCGATAATAAACATATACTGTGCAAAAAAAACTTCACCCTCTGCCTACACGCAAGCGATATCTGTCCGAAATCGTCTTAAAGTATTTTTTTTCCACACAATGAATCAAATCAAGATAACTGGTAACATTAAGCAGATACTCCGACAATTACTGCTCGAACCTCGCCATAGATTGTTGATGTGAGACCTATAAATTTAGCGAATACTGCGGCTCCTTCAAGAAAGTTTTCTCAGCTTCGGAGTTTACACTTATCCCGACGCATCCCCAGTCCATTTGACGTAGGCTGCTGCCGAATGGGCGGTAACACCAAATTAATGCATCTTATGGAGACCATTGACTAAGATGTTGAGATAAAATTATTGTCATTTTATAAGTTAGATATTTATGATTTTATTTGTGTTTTTCTTAGGAATAGATCCGGCTTAAGTTGCAATAACCGTTGTCAAAACATTTCAAATCAATAGGCCTACGTTTAATCGGTTATGGCAGTTAGTTGTAGCCCACTTTGGTTTTAAAAGTGTTAGCAAATTAACACATTCCTAATGTAGGTGATTTCCAAATGGTTAATTACAGATTGATAAAAGTGCTTTTCCCGGCGATGACAAAGTGTACGCCAGGAGGCGCCATACATTCATTGATGATATGCATGCACTGAGGAAAAATGTGTCCTCTAGTATTTTTCTCCCCCATATCTTTGAAACTCATGACAAATTCCCGTTTGTTTTAAATGTCTATTATATTTGCTTAAAAATTATGCCAACTTTTTGAAAGATTAGTTTTTAAAAAATAATAATGGAGGCAGAGTCAAACAGATCTGTTATTTTTTAATCAGTCATGACAAAATAATTACATATGTACATTTAAGACAATATTCATCAATCTATTATCAGTTGACCAATTAGTTAGACAGCCCGGCCACTAATTATTTTAAGGTGAAAGTCTTTTTTTACAGTGTAGTGGGAATTGTGTGCAAGGCGGTACGAGCATTCCGTATCCAATGTCGGCTGGCCTTGTGAACTGGCATTTTTCTCTCCCTTCAAGACTGTGAGAGGAAGAGCCCCTTCCAAGAGTTACCCCTGAGGTTATCTGTTGGCCTTGCACTTCTGCAGATCATGGAAATCCCAAAAAACTTAGAGGACCTTTGGTAATGCTCTAAACACTCGCAAGAAGAATGCCGAGCAGTTGCAACAGTGTAAAAAGCACAAGCTACTGCGAAAATGGCCGTCCACATGGAAGATCTAATTAGTTTCATCATTCATAAAGGGCTTGTCTCACATACACACTTAAACATCATACTGAACACACACACTTTATCAGTCTGAATACTGTTCACAACAAAAAAATAATTTTGACCTTCATTCCACAGAGGAAGTGATACTGTGAGAGTAATAAAGGGTTAATCATCACTGCCTCATTCAAGGACACTGAAGGCCCTCAGACTGAGAGAAAGAAGGTGAGAGAGAGAGAGAGAGAGAGAGAGAGAGAGAGAGAGAGAGAGAGAGAAGAGAGACGGGAAGAGAGGGAGAGAAATAGAGAGGAAGACAGAGTGAGAAAGAGAGAGTTATAGAGAAGAAGAGAGAAAGAGAGAGGAAGAAAGAGAGGATGAAAGAAAGAGAAAAAGAGAGGGAGAGAGAAAGAGAGACAAAGAAAGAAAGAAAGTGAAAAAGAGAGAGGGAAGACTCAAGGAGACGCCAAATAAACCACCTGAATGCGGACAGCGGGTGCAAATGAGATTTTAACATCCCTTTGCAAAAGCCCTTTCTGTACTCATGCTGTGGATCATTACGAGACTTCAGCAACATGAACCAACAAAGACAACACAAAACAGTGATGAAAACAATGATGAACACAAAACAATGATAAATAATATAGAGAGTAGTAAACCATGCGTGAAAAGTGCGCAAAATAAAATAAAATAAAAGTGAAAGATAAAATGAAATGTGGGTAAGTGTGTGTGAAATGACAGATATTGTATATACTCTGTCATCACAAATGCTTTCATGACCGTTTGGCACCAAGGCTTCATAAAAGTACAAAATCATCAATCCTACAAAAACTCATTGTTGATAGTTATTTAGGGGGAAATTAAATGTCTACACTGTAAAGAAAAAGGACACTAACTTTTGTTCGTTGAAAGTATGTATTTTTTTACAGTGTTGGTTTACGGTGAACAGACCCCATACTTTTCAGAGATGCAGGTGTTCTACTGTAAGTACTTCCTTATGTACCAGACTACTTCCTGCTTCCTTCCTTCCTCATTTACTTCCCCATTCATTGGTAATACAACTGTCACTAGGCTCTAATCCTACACCAACTACACTGTAAAAAAAATACTCACTTTCAACTTCAAAAACGTAGTGTGCGGGCTGCCTAACTATTTTCAGTTGACCTAATTTGAGATAATGAGTTGGGTTCAGATTTGGTCAACTGAAAATAGTTAGGCAGCCCAGACTCTAAGATTTTGAAGTGTGTAAGTGTGTATTGTTTTACATAGTACATTAGCCACAGCCAGTAGAGTGATGTAAACTATAGTATGAGCCTATTCCAATAATAATAATATCATAATATCATAATCATAATTTTTGCTTTTATTTTACAAATCACCCACTGGGTGAAGTCAGTGCTTTAGGAGAGTGAGCTATTTAGAGTGTCCACCTGACTCAGAGACAACATTTAAAAATAATAATAACCATAATAACAACAACAACAATAATAAAAATAAAAATAATAAAAATCAGCAAAGCACATAACAGACAGACAGACAGTTTGCGGCCTACAACTCGGACCGACAATCCTGTACAGTGTTGGTACTAATGATCAAATAATCAAACGTCCTGTTGGATATGAATAACAAAAATAACACATATGCATAGTGTGTACAACAATGCATGTCATTTACGCTTTGATAATATGGATATAATAAGCACATTAAGGACTATGAGTGTTCATATAAAAAGGCTAAAGTCTTTCAAAAGCAGCCACTTGAAGAGTTAAAGGAGAAGTTTGCTATGAATCAATCCATAGCTCTGTTGTTCAAGGTCACTGAATGCTGTCTGTATGAGATGTAAAAAAACACAAAATTCCAAACAGACCAACAGACCAAATAACAAGCTGATAACTAATATTAAGTGAATGGGGCATAGTGTAATGAAACTGAGAGCCACTATGCCCCATTCACTTAGTGTAAGTTGCTGCTTTACTGTTCGGTCTAAATGTTTTGGTTCTTCCTCCTGCTGACAATACCATGGGCTACGGATTGATTCACACTGAACTTCCTCTTTAATGAAAACCAAAAATCGACCGGTCATTGCATGGCTATTTCCATTTTCCACAAAATAAAGAAAGATTCTGGAGTATCTCAACCCATAGCCCTCTTGTTCGAAGTCACAGACTGCAGCTGTGTGGGGAAAAAAAAAAACCTTTGCACAAATGCAAACCAAATGGAAGACCGGCTAGTGCTAATAGTTATTTTTTTGTGCTGACACAGCTATTTTTAATACAAATCCTATGAGCTTCACTGCTCACAGTAATTAACGGCTTCAGTGGAAAAAAGACGCTTTTTTACGGCAGCACTCCATCAACTTTTAGAACAACACTGGGCTCATCAGTGACCTAGGACAGCAGGGCAACAAAATACTCTTTAATTTTTTTTTTAAACAGAGTAAAAACTGGTTATCTGTCTTATAAGGCAAACAGTGGTGATGTTTTTTGTGTGTGACTTTTTTTGCATGAATGGATACTTGCTTCAAAAAATACAGTACATTTTTGATATCCTGTGATTTTGATATTGTGTAAAGTGTAAAGTCTAATAATAAGTCCCACATTTTTGCACTGTGTCCTGTTGAGTTGAAGTTCAGGAAAGTGCAAAGACAAATGACCATTTGGACGACTAGAGAAAGACAGGTTCTACATGTCCGCTTTGACGAAAGAGGCAAAGACACCGTCTTCCTGTTCGAGTAATGTCTCTGGTTTGTCGTACTCCAATATGTTCCCTCGTTTCATCACAATCACCAGATCAGCGGTCAGGATGGTGTGGACACGATGCTGAAACACACACACACACACACACGCAATAATCAACTAAGAGAAAACAAACATGGTTTCATACATCAGCAAGAAAGATCAAACATAATCATGGGTATGAAACTGTAGTTGAAAAGACCCAAACCATTTAAACTCTGGTGAGGGTTGGTCTCAAAGACTCAGTTAGTCAATGCAGGAGCTTGTGGTGCAACTGTGTCTGAACGTGAACCAGCATGGAACTAGCCCAGACACATGGTGGATGGATGATGTGACTGCTAGGCTACTACTGCTACTAGGCTAGTCTAAGCTAGGCTACTACTGCTACCAGGCTAGGCTAAGCTAGGCTACTACTGCTACCAGGCTAGGCTAAGCTAGGCTACTACTGCTACCAGGCTAGGCAAGCTAGGCTACTACTGCTACCAGGCTAGGCAAGCTAGGCTACTACTACTACTAGGCTAGGCTACTACTGCTACTAGGCTAGGCTAGACTAGGCTACTACTGCTTCCAGAACTAAAATGGCGGCATCATGGTGGTGGTACCAACCAGGGCGCCAGGGGCAACCGTGCATCGGCTGGCTGGCTGGGGCTTGATGTGTACGGGACAGACGGACGTAGGGGTGGGGGAGGACTACTTGTGAGTCCTCACAAGGTCACTGAAGAGGCTGTCCTGCTGTGCTAGCAGGTTAGCCGCGCTGTCGCTCTCCACTAAAATCCCCGACGTAAACACCAGCACCTGCTCCGCCTCCACAATGGAGGCAACCAGGTGCTGCACAGACAGACAGACAGACAGACAGACACACACACAACAGACAGACAGACAGGCACAGAGACAGATAGAGAGGAAAACAGACAGATGAAGAAGACAGTGAGAGAGGAGGGGAAAAGGGGAAAAAAGGAAAAAAGAAAGGAAAGATAAGCATGAAAGAAGGCAAGCAAAAAAAGACAAAGCCTTTTCAACTGCTTGCGCTTTCATCTATCTAACTATCAGAGAGACACTGCAGATAAAAGGCTAGCTGATTGGCTGCTGCTGCTGTCAATCACTGCATTTTTTCTCTCAGCTAGTTTGGTCGAGCAAGGCAAAGAATGATACAGCAAACTGAAAATTGGAAGGAAACAGAGAAAAGAGGAGAAATCTGAAAACTTCAAAAGTGCTACAAGCTTCAGATTGAGTTAGTTGAATGACTTGATCTGGGATAGTCTCTGTTTGCAAGGCGGAATGCCTCGGCAGGTTTTTAAAGAGGGAAACGCTTAAAACATCACTCACTGCAATGGTGACCACAGTCCTGTCAGCAAACGCTGTCATAACCACCTTCTGAAGGATGTTTTCCTGTAAATAGGCATGAAAAAAAAATGTTAGCTGTCAACACAATTATAAAAGTACACATAACAAGAAAAAAAAACATTTTACATTTATAATATATATCATAATACATATATTTAGTCGTTAGTGATTTTGAGAGAGAGGGAGAAAGAGAGAGAGAAAAAGAAAGAGAGAGAGAGGAAAAGAGGGAGAAAAAAATGATAGGGGGAGAGAAAGAAAAAGAAAGATTCCATTGGCGGAAGCTTCAGCAGAGGAGTGGTCCAGCCTACTGTTGCCATGTCGATGGAGGCGGTTGCCTCGTCCATGATGAGGATGCTACTCTTGCGGACAAAAGCTCTGGCCAAGCAGAAGAGCTGTCGCTGGCCAACGCTGAAGTTCTCACCTCCCTCCGTTACCACAGCGTCTGGGAATACATTAATAACAAGAAATGTTATATTCAATGTGTACTTTTTTTGTTTACATTTGCTTATGATTCAATTTTATTTAGTTTTAGACTTACTCTAGTACCATTGCTTTGATTCACAGAGAGAAAGATTACAAAGCAGAAACATGTTACCGTTTGCTGCTTACTCCCGACACTAGACTTCTAAACAGACAGATAAATGTCTTTCTAATGTCTTCCCCTTCAGGGACAAATAAAGTGTTTTGAATTAGTCTGAACTAAACTGACCTGAATGAAAAGAAATTGAACTGAACTTAATTGAACTGAACTGAAATTAAATTAATTGAACTGAATTGAATTAAATTGAATTAAACTGAAATGATTTGAATTGAATTGAATTGAATTGATTGCATTTAACTCAATTCATCTCAACTGAACTGGATTTAATTGAATTAAACTGAATTGAAGTGAATTATACTGAGTGTTGTTACCCAATCCTCCAGGCAGTGCTTTGACCATGTTCTTCAGCTGGGCAATCTCCAACGCTTCCCACAGCCTGTCATCTGTGCAGGTGCGCTCAGGGTCCAGGTTAAATCTGACAGGGTGTCAACAACATGCACATCACTATCAAATATCGGTTAGTAGAACATGTGAAACCAGTCTGGCAAGTCTGTTATATTTTACATGAAGTCCCCACTCATCTATACTAAATCTCATACTGGAAGATCTAGCCTGATGCATCAGCTGCTTTTGCATTGTTTCACTGTGCATGTAGCCATAGGCATCTAAACCCTTCAGTAACCATAGGCATCTAAACCCTACAGTAATCATAGGCATCTAAACCCTTCAGTAACCATAGGCATCTAAACCCTTCAGTAACCATCTAAACCCTTCAGTAACCATAGGCATCTAAACCCTACAGTAACCATCTAAACCCTACAGTAACCATCTAAACCCTACAGTAACCATAGGACTCTAAACCCATAGGCATCTAAACCCTTCAGTAACCATCTAAACCCTACAGTAACCATAGGCATCTAAACCCTACAGTAACCATCTAAACCCTACAGTAACCATAGGACTCTAAACCCATAGGCATCTAAACCCTTCAGTAACCATAGGCATCTAAACCCTACAGTAACCATCTAAACCCTACAGTAACCATAGGACTCTAAACCCATAGGCATCTAAACCCTACAGTAACCATAGGCATCTAAACCCTACAGTAACCATAGGCAAACCCTACAGTAACCATAGGACTCTTCCATATGGTTCAAACCATAGGCCTTCGTTCTCTCTTCGCCGTGACGTATGCTGCGCTCCGGAATACATAATTAGAATTCAGTGTTACTATTTCCAGCCCTCTGTTCTCTGATTGGCCATCCCATAATAATGCCCTGACTGAGCTGCTGAAGGTGAATGACATTGACCACAAGCACTAGTTGGCGCCAGACTGGCTATGGAAGATCAGACAAACCATATAAACACCAAAGCACTGCGTTTCTTTTTTGTGTGTGTGAGGCCACAAATTTAGTTTTTTTTTTTTGATTTACAGTGCATTATACAAAAATGCTTCACAGCAGAGGTGACATAATTTAAATTTACATTAACATTTATGTTACCATACAAGTTTTAATAGCTTTTACTAAAATGGATGACACCAACTTTAAAAAAACAACAACTATGTGGTGAATTGTTCCAGCACAGTAAAGTGCGTGCTTGGAGCTTGCTTAGATCTTTAAGTGTGATATGTGTTTCTTCTCTCCAGTGCTTCCTTAAAGTCTCTCAGGCACAAGGGGAGTGATGACCATAACAGGCAAAGCAGTGCAAGCCACCTGGACTAAGGCCATCTTCTCCTGCATCCCATAATAATTCCACACAGATAGACCAAAACAGATTCTTCATTTAATCACTTGTTTGGACTGTGGGCTCAGTTATACTCTTTTACTTAATTTCTGTTTTCACATCTATTATTTAATGAATCATGTTATTACCCAGTGGGAGACCGTGTCTCTTATCATGTGAATGAATTTATTCAATGGTTGTCATATTTTATTTGTATTACCCAGCAGGACACTGTATAATTTCTGAATTTATTGAATGGTTTCTCATATTTTATTTGTATTACCCTGCGGGAGTCTGTGTGTTCTCTTATCATGTGAGTGAATGAGCTTTAAAGCAATGGATCAGAGGAAGAAGCAATCACATGATGTTGGCCACTAGCACCTGATACACTGAAACATGGAAAGTCGGATCTTTTGCTGTGAGACGTCATAAAAACAACCGGAGGTCGAACTGACAGAGTTGTCACAGTCCCAAAATGTTGACTTCCATTTGATACTACGCCTGACCAGCTCTCTACTAACTTTTAACGTCAGAATAAGGGTAATTAAACAGACCTTGACCTGTAACTTATAATCTTTAAAAACAGAAAAAAGAAAACAAAATGTACTAAAACTTTTTCAAGCATTCACACTAACAAACAGAAATAAACCATTTCCAAAATGTGTCCGTTTTTGTGGACGTTTTTTTGTCGGAAGTGTCGTGTTTGAGTAGAAATATTTGATTTCGGCTTGAGGCACAGTGCTAATTGCCATATTAGCAGATCCACCATCTGATGAGGACGACAAAGAGGACACACAGACACGCACACACACTCGTCCCTCGTTGACATAAACCTCACCACGGCAACAGGCCTGTCCAAGGCTTGTCTTCTCCTCGTTAGAGTCTGAGAACATCCTTCTAAACAAACAGCACATGCCCCTTGTCTTTGTTTTATAACACACACTCCACTGACGGGTCTACACACACACACAAACACACAGATTATAAATGACCCTGCAAACAGCACATGCCCCTTGTCTTTTTTTTAATAACAAATACTTACTCACGGATCTGTATACACACACACACACACACACACATACACACACACAGAATATAAATGACCCTACAAACGTGGGATGACGGCGAAACCCCAAAGACTAGACTCAGGGTCCCTCAGCGTCACCTCAACAATCTCATCTTTATGTCGCAGAATATCTCACTGACTTTCTGATCCTCTGTTCTGATCTTTTGTCTCCTAAATACTTCGTTAGTTTGGAAAAGCCGAGGAATTTAAATATGAGTATTTTTGGCCGTGGACATTTATAAAGAGTTTTTGTTTAAATGAATACATTAAGTGGTCCCCAGTTGTCCCCACACCCATTAACCCATGTTGCCATTTGTCCTATATTTGTAAAACTTTGAGTAAAACTTATTTCTATTTATTTATTAACGTATGTTACAGGGGGTGGGTTGTACGGGTTGTTTATTTGAAAGCCCAAAGAGACTCACTAGAGAACGAGGGAGCCGAAGGAAGTAAGGAGGAGAGGAGGATGGACCAGATAAAGAGGACCAGGGAGGAGTATTTGTGATCAGGCATAAATCCAATCCATTTTTCCACTGCGTGATGAGGAAGTGGCTGTTTATTTAAACTGGGACCAGTCTGCTTGTGCTAACAGGGATCGGCGGCAGCTTCAGTCAGACACTTGTTTACGCACGTGTCATACTTGTTTGTGTGTGCCCTACATGTGTGTATACATGTACTGTATAGCGCATGTGTATGTGTGTGTCTATAGACAGTGACGTATATATAAGTGTGTGTGTGTGCGAGTGTGTGTGTGTGTGTGTGT
>JAGFZM010001591.1:0-11363 GCA_017657215.1 Limnothrissa miodon
GCATTGTGAAAAAGGCGTTATTTCCCCCATTACTAGCACTTTCTTCTTAATCATTTTGGAATCAGGCCACAATCCGACACGAATCTGTTTATTCGAATATGTAGCCTATTACCTTGCATAAAGTCATAAAGGTTAGGCTATCCATCAATAATAGGCCTATCGAATGGCATACATTTTGACGAATATCAATTAGGCTAATAAAACAAGCTACTTTGAATGCTTTAGATATTCATAAAAAAATATGAAAGAAAAAAAAATGAAAAATAATATAACGTTTAACAATATAACAATAACAATATAACATAACACCTAACAGGTGACAAACAGGTAGCTATTTGCGGGAACAACGACTATATTTTTATGAAAATTAGAAAGTGAGACAAACATGTTCAACTACTGTGGCCTAATTCCGTGAAAAAATAATTAGGCCTACGTTTCATAAATAATTATATTATTCTACAAATAACTGCATTACCCTACACAAATTGTATATTTCAGACACTATTGTTAATTCATTAGGCTATAAGGATGTTTAAGAAATGGTTTAATTAAAAATAACAATTGTAGTGTTTTCGATTTTCAGAATCTAGAGTAAGAAATTGTTATATTTTACAAAGATACAGTGAGATCTAAAGCAATTGTTATCAAATAGACAATTCATATATTTTTTAACAATCACTAATAGTAGCACTAATTTAAAATCTAAATTAGTCTCTACATCGCTGTAAGGTTTATTCGTGCCAGCCTATTTTAAAGACCTTTTTTTAATGAAGGAAGGAACAATGTAGCCCACTAAATATCCTAGCATTCTACACCACAGCCAATTAGTGAGTTTTTGTTGTTGATTTGTAAGGAACATGTTGTCGTCTTCAAGATGAAACACACACCCACACCTGAGACACTATGCATTACTTGTGACAACTCAAGCGGAACAGAATTTACAGTTGTCTGGATCATTGATTGCCTGCGCCTGCATGTCTGTCTTAAAAAAATCCGACTTCTTAGATCTTCCAAAAGTATAAGCAACTGGAAATGAATTTGTACTTTAATTGTCCTTAATTACTTTAATTGTCTAAATGGTATGTCTGTTATACTTATTCCTTGTCAAGTCTGGCTATTACGCACCCTATGTATATTGAGTCTGAGTGAACTGCGACTGAATCAGTTTGGCTATAGGACCGGTCAATGATGAGAGACTTGGCGACGTCGAACCCTGGCCTTGATTAAACGCTAGTTGACGAAATGAAGAGGAGGATTAAGTGTCGGCTTGTTTGACCCTCCCTAATGATCAAACAAAAGGCCAGCTCGCGTTCCACACAGCTTCTTCTCAGGTCGATTGTCTCACTTGCGCCAGGCGTGAGGACTCAGTTCACAGGTCAGGCCACCATTAATTAATCTCGTTATCTTTGACCTGTCCAGAGGCTAGGTAGACAGATTTCTAGCGTGAAAATCAGAAGTGCCTCACAAACATTTTGGACACAATCAAGCATCGGGTAAGGTCGCCTTAAAGCAAACTTAAGGACAAGGACATTTTCCAAAAATAATTAAAGCAATAACATCGATAATAATTCTAATAGGTGGAATAATAATAATAATAATAATAATAATAATGATTAAAAAAAATCGACGTTTTCATCTAATCTGTAATGTTACAAATTAATGCATCTTCATACAAACTGGATTTATTGTTTCTTTTTCCTATGGCAAGGGCTACACAAACAAAACCGCTAAGATAACAGTATTTCCAGCCTACTATAATGAGTGTGATTATTGTTGTATCATCGTGGATAGTTGTTGCTCGTATCTCTTATCTCAGGGTTGCTTTTATAGAGAACTCAGCCACATTTATCTGGCCATAAAACTCAGCATAACATTCCCGTTCAGACAGAGAAATTATTTTACAGCAACGTTTTTATTTTACTGGAATGCACAATTAAAACGTTTGTAGGCACTGTGTACACAGTAGCCCTGATTACGAACTGGGTTACTTTTAAATTGTCAAACGGAGTATATCAATAAAAGACGTGTTCTGTGAAGTGGCCTACATTGACAAGTTACTTTTGCAATAGCCTCTCCCACTACACGACTGGTAAAGAAAAAATACAAACACATTTGTGAGTGACTGAGTGAAGTTTGTTTTTAAGGTTAGCTACATTGATTTTTGAAACCGACGAATTCAGCAAAAAGGTGGATCCATTTCAGGTGCGTCTGGAAGAATTACATGCCCCCTGTCCCTTTGCCTTTTCCCTCCTATCGCTCTCCTCCTCCAACTCTGGGTCCTACCTTGGAGTGAGTCACGTGGTCCCGTCGTACAAATAACTCGCAGTAAAGTTTCCCAGTGGAGAGCGAATCAGAGAACAGTTATATTAGAGATTATCAGCAGCTTCTTCTATCACCAGATATTGAGACGGCAAAGAGACCACAACAGCTAACCCGTGGATCGAACATTTTTTGAAAGAAAATTAAGAGATCTCTTTTTTTGCCAGTCAAGACATTGGGATCTCTTTACGGCGACTCCGTATTCCGTCCACGATCGTACTGGAAGAAAGACGTCGACTAAAACGCTATTCAATCAACCCTATTTGGAGCGAGGGTTCCTGGCTTTATCACCGACCGTCCTTATCTGGTGAGATAATAGCAGAGAGCCCTTGGATGAAATTGTATTAGCCTAGTGCATACACCTATCAACGTTTTATGTGATCTGCGCTTACAATGATAAAAAATATATGTATCGGAGATATGCCACAGGCTATCTGTTGTGTCTTTTGATTCGGACCCTACATTGTAATGATTTGCACGGCGAGTTCCTAAGGATATCTGGAGCCGCTGATAATTATTTATATCTGCAAGCAAAGATACAGGAAGCCATTCAATGCCATTTTCACTCGTTAAATGCCAATTAAAATAAGCTAGCACTGATAATTGTAATAACTAAAATACATATGTGGCCATTGGTCTTGATGGGAATTAAAGGATATTTTAACTGAGGAGGCTAGTTTAAATTGGAAGATTTATTACCTCCAAATGTATTTAGAAAACATCTTCTCTTATTGCAAGCTCCATTAGGACAACTTCTTTTAAGATTATAGGGGCACAGGTGTTAATGCTTAGGTAACGCCACGCAAGGCTGTTTCACCAAGGTGGCAGTCCTTGGACTATGCATTCATTGCAGGACATGTGGATTCATCTAATGTGCTAATTCGTTCAACTTTCTTTTGTTTTAGGAGCCGGTGTTTATTCCGTAAACGGGGTTTTTTTTGTCATTCTTTGGAGATTAATGAAATCGCAGTGAAACTATCTTCACCCAGGAGTAGGTTTAATACACCCTTCGTACCTCGAAAAGTAGAAGACTCAAGCAAGAGGCGCCAGAATGTACCAAGGCTTGACTTTACCCTCCAACCCTTCTCCATACGCTCACGACACTGGGAACTACATTCATCCGTCAGCGAGCTCCCCAGTCTACGTACCAACCACCCGGGTACCTGCCATGCTTCAGACTCTCCCCTACCTCCAGACATGCGAGTCTACCCATCAGGCGCACGGCCTCGGTGGGCACCACGGCTGGCCACAAGCTAGCACGGACAGCTCTTCATTTAACCCGGGGAGTCCCCATCCTCCTCCGGGATTCTCGTACTCGCACAGTCCACCAGTGAGCAGCAGTACCGGCAGGGACTCCTACCAGAACCCTCTGGTGCTGAGCAATAGCGGACGGGCGGACCAGTATGGAAGCGCCTTGGTGCGCTCGGTCGGAGGATCATACTCCAGCCCGTACGCTTACATGAGTCCAGAGATGGCCACCTCCTGGACGCCCGGACACTTCGACGGTGGCATGATCAGTCTACAGGGAAGACAAGGCACGCTGCCTGGGAGAAGAACAGGTTTGGGTATGCTAAGTTTTTTTGTCTTTTAGAGGACATAGTTATCAGGCATAATAAAAGATCCTTGAAAATATACCTGGTTAGAACTAGATCCCAAACTAACGCGACGATAACGTTTTGAACGCCAAAAAAACACAAATGCTTGCGTATGGCTTTTTAAAATTATACAATATTATACTTTGACCTGTACATATTGACCTGTAAGAGCTGTATAAGGCCTTCTGAAGAATTGAGGAAAAAAAACATTATCGGACACGTCAGTAGGTCAAGACAGATCAATTGCTTTTTGTTTTGTACAACCAAGCAATAATTCGTTGTTATTTTACCATTTTCATTTGGCTATTTAAACAAAACTCGAGTGAATGGTTGGAATACCTCAAAAAAGGGCTGAACCACGTTGATGCTCTGATCTCGCAATTTACCGCATAGCGTGTTAAAAGTTATTTATCGTAGTCTTGAAGATTTTAATGGACCTCTTTGTCTGGGCTGTCAGAGCCCACCATCAACTGTGTCAGCCCCTTGACAGATGAATTTACCATTGTTTTTAAAACAAACATTGTTGCACGTTCTGGTAATACACATTTTCCCTATATTTAAATGCTAATGTAATTCACATCCACCGACTGCTTTGAGGCATTAACGGACAAAAGAGTGCAATACTCGTAGGCACCACAATGGCTGAAAAATAACTATTACAGGCACATGTCACATTCATCAGACTTAAACGACCTTTTAGATGTCGGATGGCCCAAACGTCGCTCTTTGATTTCCTTAAAAAGAGTTATTTGAAGGCTATTTGAAGTTGACGACACCCTTGAAAATTTACCCAGTAACGTAAAAACAAGAACAACAATAGTGACAACAGCAACAATAAGCATAATAATATTATTATTTTTTTAAATAAACAAATAAATAAAAATAACATTATTGTTATTATTATTATTATTATTATTATTATTATTATTGGAGGCCGGCAGTTAATTATTGGAGGCCGTCGCGTGTCAGTAGCTTGATTGATTGGGGACCCCAGGATCTTCAACACTGATAAGATCCCCATAGACATTCCACTCGTCTAAGACTCGTGCCTTGTCAGTCGCACTGATAGGCATTTCTGACCCTATATAGGTATCAGCTTCGACTTTTCCAGAGAGTGCACCCTAAATTCTCCGTTCATTTAGCGCAAACGTTAACGGGCACGCGTGTTGTCGTTGTAGGCCTAACCTATTGGCCTGCTTAAAAACGATTTCTTTATTTTATTACTTGGCTAAGATTTATTACTACTTACGCAATCCCCCAAAACACCTACCAGAATGGAAAGAAAACGATTGACGATATTTAACGTATATTTTATTTGGCCTAGGTTTCCCCCCTAAAACCTGATCCTTTGTACTTCTAGTAATTTTACTTGCATTTTTTTTGTTAGTTTATGCTATCAATACAGACTGATGAATTTGAATCCATTCTTTATATTTTCTTTTTGCAGACATGCTTGAGGAGCTGCCCGGTGAAGGCCGAGAGTGTGTTAACTGCGGCTCCATCTCGACTCCTCTGTGGAGACGGGACGGTACCGGTCACTACCTGTGCAACGCCTGTGGTCTTTACCACAAGATGAACGGCATTAACAGACCTCTTATCAAACCACAGAAACGCCTTGTAAGTATAAACGCGAGAACAGGGGCGTCGGAGTATAGGGAGAAAAAGGAGAAGGAGTTACCAGGGCCCTGTAGGGTTATTTTCTTTCAAATATTAATATCATTTATAGATTTAAAATGGCATGCACACAGCTTTTGCATAGGACCCAGAATCTGGTGCTACGCCCCTGCGCGAGAGACACAGCCTATTAAAAATGAACTGAACACCCTAATACTGTAAACACAGTCGTATATATTTATAGTATGCACACCTTTGTCTACATCTCAGCTTTGCCATACTAAGGCATATTGGAAAAGTATTTAAAAATGTAAAAATATACAGCAGGAGATCCTGAAACAAAGTCCACAGATTGTCACTTAATTATTACATAGCTGAGTGTCTGTAGTTATGGTAAAGAAGTACTGCTGTGATACAAAACAAGAGGGTGGGTGGGTGGGTGGGGGGGGCTCCAAGGCCGGTGAGTTGTGGGAGAAGGTTGTCGGTGAGTGCAAGAGAGAGGCCTTCACCGCTGTGGGTTTCCCCAGGGATCCTTGCTCCCTCTCCAGCAGCTGCTGTGAATTAGTCCACATTCAAAGGGTGGCGTTGGTCTTTTTTCATTTTGTTGTTTGTATTTGTCCTCCACTGACCTTGTCCTTGGGCTGTCTATCTGTTTTTAACTGGCCTGCAACATGCTCCACTACTGTGCACTTCTTCTGAGAATTCTCCCTCCTGTCCCACAACTGGCCACATGGCTTATTGCTCCCAGCACAGAGCACGGCATTCTACTCAGCTATCTCTGCACTGATGCAAAACTGTGCAGTCACACACATGTGCGCACACACACACACACACACACACACACACATGTTTATTTGTAATCAATTTTGGACAATGAATGCAGATACATTGACTGTAGTGCATGTATAATTGTAAACAAAATTCTGTTTGTCACCAAAAATATGCTCTTTGGACTGTCTAATTTGTATATTGTAAATGTAATGTTTGACTGTTTTATTAAGTTTATTATTAAGTTATTAAGTTTTCTTGAGTGTAAAATACAGACTTCTTAATGGCTCTCCCTGTGTTTCCCCACAGCAGACCACCTCTCGCCGGGCAGGACTGTGCTGCACCAACTGCCAGACCAGCACCACCACGCTGTGGCGGAGGAACGCTGAAGGGGAGCCTGTGTGCAATGCATGCGGCCTGTACATGAAGCTGCATGGGGTGAGTGCTTCTCCTTGTGCTTACATAGGCATCCATTACAACCACATACAGTACAATTCGCCTCAGAAGTAAAGTAAAGCAAAGTCCTGATCGTCCTTTTGCCCTGTTGTCAGACCAGACACAGATGTATGTGGTTCCATCTAAATGTAGGTTTTCCTTTGAATGTTTATAAAAGGAATAATAAAAATGTGCTGCTGTACAATAGAATGTGACACAAAGAGTTCATCAAAAAGTTCATTGGAGTTCCTGTAAGGGAATGAACTAGCTTGGTGTGGAACAACACTGTGGAAACAACAGGCAGGCCTGGAATCTGCCGTACTCTGCCATGTAAACACAGTCAGACTCCGTTGCCTGACAAAAAAGCCATAGATGGTGTGACTTTTCCAGTCAAATCAGCATTATTTAACACACTGTACTGTTGAGTTAATATCTAAAAATACCTGTACTATAAATACAACTGTGCGTGATTGTGACAGTCGCAAATCCCTGTTGTTTGGAGAGAAATTCAGGCATTAGACCAATGTGTATACAGGGTTGGAGAAAGTGGAATGCCAGCCATGTTGTACATGACGTGACTAAGCACATAATTCCTGTTAATTCCAGGTACCGAGACCGCTTGCAATGAAGAAGGAGAGCATCCAAACGAGGAAAAGAAAACCCAAGATGCCCAAATCAAAAACTTCCTCAGGTTAGAAAGGAAATCTGCTTCAGGAGCTAAACGTTGAAGCTCCTGTTCCTGTTCTTTTTCATTTTTTTTTTTTCATAAATTTTAAGTGTGATGATCATATGCACTGTGAAAATAAAATACACTTTCAACTTCAAAAAGTTAGTGTCTGGGCTGCTGGTTCACAACATTATCTCAAATTTGGTCAACTGAAAATAATTAGGCAGCTCGGACATTAACCTTTTGAAGTTGTGTGTATTTTTTTTACAGTGTGAAAGAAACAAGGACGATAGGCACCCGAGAATGAGAAAGTCTATTTAACAATGAAGAGAAGACTATATGGAATTCCATTGCTCATGTTCTCTACTGTCTTGTGTCCTCATCGACTGCAGGGTCTTCAGTTTCTGGCACCAGCTCCCCGCCTTCTTTGTCTGTGTCCGAGAACGCTTCCACGATAAAGAGTGAACCCAACATGGCCCCATCTCCATACGCTGGACAGACTGTTGTATCGGTCTCCCAGGTAACCACGCACTACAGAACACACAAAAATGCTTATTTAATTATTTTTGATTTACTCTTTTAGCCATAACAAATCCGCTGTTGAAAAGCATACAAAAACTTTTGATATTTGTTTTTATAATAATTATAATATTTATATTTATAATAAAATTATTATAAATTAAAATAAAATTATTAGCCTGATTAATTAATTTGTATAAAATTGATTCAGCTTCTATAGGTTCTTAACCTGCCTTATGTCTGTTTTCAGGGCTCGACTCAGCTGGAAAGCACAAACTCAGGACATGTGGAAATCAAATATGAGGACTATGCCTTCACCCCAACCTCTATCGCCGCCCAGAACTCTTGGTGTGCCTTGACCCAGGCGTGATACATCTCCCGCGGCCCCCAGCGGCCGTCACCGGTGGTCTAGATGGACCTCAACTCAGTCCTGCTACGTGTGGATGCACACAGACTTGTGATAACTACCTATCGTTGTAATTAGCAGTCGTCTTCTCCCACTCCCAGCATCGGCCATGTTGGCCCACGAGAGGAGAAGAAAAAGAAGAAGAAGAAGAAGAAGAAAAATGGAAGCAATGCTGAGCAGATTTCTGTAGATGTGAAGATACATTGACAGATACATTGAATCGCTGCAGTGTGGGGAGGTTTTTTTCTTGTTGTTGTCAACATATCAGTTGTTGGTGTCATTTACCTTTTTTACAAGCTTGGCATCTCAACCAATTTTAACATCCCTTCTTGAGTCAGCAAGCTGTCGCCAAATGTGAAACTGTAAAATGGTGAACGGGGAAAAATGTGAGCGTTTTATAACTTTTCAACTCAATAGTTTCAAATGTAAATGATTAACTTTAAGACACATTATTTATGTTGAGATAAGGAAAACCAAAAAAAAAAAAAAAATACAGGGCCTTGCCATAATATTCCTTCTACTCTGGAGACGTCTTTGTTTTTTTGTGATGTTAGAAATTCCAACCTTCCACTTTGCCATGTCTTCCTTTAAGGGAGTAGGCCGTGGTGCTCTTTGTCTCTGCTGATTGGTGTATTTTTAATGGTGTATGTCTGACAATCTTCAAGTGCAATGACCCCCTCACCCCCTGTCTTTTCAACACTGTTTGAAAGAAGGGACACATGTTTAATTTGTGTAAGATTTTGTGTTGTTTGTTTGAATATAACCAAAATGTATTTGCTGCATTTTGTTGAATTATAAGGGAATGTAGTTCTTATTTTATTGGCCTCAGAGCAGTGTTGTCCAATTATGTTTGTTTTGTTTCTGTGATGCTCTTCAAAATCTCCTTAGGTGAATAAACCAACAATTAACATACTCTGGCCAATCTATTCCTGATTCCTGCTGTATCCTACTAAACATTGGGTGTTAATGTTGAATAATTTTTTGACCAGCACTGTTGACTGAAAAAAAGAAAACAAAAATCTACACAGGTCATTTCTGTAATTAAAACCAGATAAGAAGCACATAGACTAATTATGTATTTATGATTGAACGAGTTATTAAATGCAATGTTATTCCACCACTCAAGTACACTTAAAATTAGTAAAATATATAATGTTATTAAACAGTCATCAGAGTATGTTTTACAGATGAATTGATTAAAACTTTTCATTAGATCCTTTTGAAATTTACATTTTGAAAAATTGCAAATTGGTATGCCAGTGTTGTGATTTCAAACAATAGTCTGTCCATCGGATTCTCGGGTGTTTTCCAGATAGGCTGATGCTTGCGGTCGAGTCATATTTACAGCCGAAACATTCCCAGTGATAACCCAACCCAAACACTGGTCACTTCTCCCTCCTGCCCTCTCCTTGTCTCACTGCCCTGTGCTTGTGAGACGTGACCCTACAGTGCTCCCTGGACACTTCATTAAACAATGGCAAAGTGTCCCTATACAGCTATTGACAGAATACAGATGCATGCAGAGGCCCATTAGAGCTGGAAACACTGTCGAAGGCAGATGCATTTCACTAGGTTTGTGCATGTATGACGTGCACGCATGACTGGAAAATCCTATTATTGTTTGAGTTATATAGTTATAGAGCTATATTGATTGTGTAGGTAATATCTTGAGAAAAATAGCCTGTTGAAACCTTGAAAGTTTTTGTTAGGAAAATCTGTGAACTGCATTCAATCCCACTTGTCAGACAGAGGTGCACAGGCAAATGGTAAATGTGTGCACAGGTAAATTACAGTCATTCAGTGGGAACACTTGAAGGATTTTGTTTTCCGACCAGGTACATTTAAAACCAACATACATGGGCTGAAACAAGCTTACAAGCATTTTTTTCTCACTCTGTGTGTGTGTGTGCGTGTGTGTTTGTTTCTGCATGTGTGAAAGGGAGAGATTCTGGGTGTCCTAATTGGACCATATAGTCTGGTTCTGTTCAATTTTAGGCAAACTATGATGTACATACATTTAAAAAATGTTTTAGTAAGACTAAGGCAATAATTTGATTTCCTCTTAGTAAATGTACACACACTGAGTGTGTGTGTGTGTGGGTGTGTGTGTGTGTTTAGGAGTAAATGTACATGAATGGGCTGTACGTGTAAGGCAGTGTATGCATATGTATCTGTGTGTGTGTGTGTGTGTGTGAGCAGGCAAGCATGCGTGTGTATCATGTGTGTGACTTGTTCGAGTGTACGCTGCTGTTCAAAGGTTGTGTTCCAGCTTGGCTTTATGGTCCCCAGCGCTTGGGTCCGGCTGGCACGCGTTCATTCAGCGCAGGCACAAACCAGCACCCGGGCCCTCCCTGTTTACAGCCCCATGGCGACGCACAGGCAACGCCGCCCTGCTTTATTGCCATTGGCCAAATCATTGGATATTATCTGTCGCAGTGGCAGTGGTTGCCTAGGTGATGTTTCATCTAGATGTATAGGTCAGTATAGTTGGAGGGCATTCTCACGGTAGGAAGGGAAAGGCTGTGTGTGCTTTATCTAAAGCTAAGCCACAGTGAGTATGATCCATGGCATTAAAAGCTATTTGAGGTATGTCAGTATGCACATCATAAGGCATTTATCTATGACATCTAACACATCACACACACACATACACACACAAACACACACACACACCACACAAGGGGGAGCACATACAATAAAAACACACAAACACAAGTGAGTGAGCATATTTAAACAGACAAACACACACACACAACACACGGGGGGAACACATGCATTAAAAACACACAAACACAAGTTAGTGAGCACTCAAATACACAAAAAGACTCACACACATACACACACACAGATACACACACACATACAGTAAAAACAAACAAACACAAGTGAGTGAGCACACACACACACACACACACAGAGAGAGACACACACACACACACACACACCAGTAAAAACACACAAACACTCACAAGTGAGTGAGCATATTCACGCACAAACACACACACACACATGCGCACACACACACACACACACACACACA
>JAGFZM010001592.1:0-11649 GCA_017657215.1 Limnothrissa miodon
AGAACAGACAGTGAGAGGTAATCTTACCCATCATAGATCAGAAGACTACATTACCCACAAAACTGTTCAGCAGACTGAGCAACACCAAGGATTGGGACATGCCATATTTAAAAGGCATGTGGCCACACGCAGGGTTGTTTGAACCATTCAGCTGACAGAGGGTTTCGTAGAGACAGATCCCGTCAGATCGGGATGGGCTGGATTACTGTGATAAGAAGCACAGTGCAAAACAGCACGGCATCACTGAAGAGGATTCTACCACGGGTTTAGGCTGACTTCGTCCCTGTGAATACATCTCTCATACCGAGCATGTCAGACCACAGATCATATTTGGCATTGCTGCTTTTCCCACACCCAGCCCGTGCCTCTGCTACCGCCCTTCCTTTGCTCCGCGGCCGCATGTGGGTAATCTGCAGACGCTCTCCGGAGTCGCATGGGGACCGGCCCGCTCGCATTAATCTTCTCTCACATTTGCATTGCTTAAATGGCAACAACAGCACATTTTATCCATGTTCCCCTTTATTATAAACATATTTCACAGCCAATGTGCTGGGCAGTATGGAATGCCTTATAATCATAATCTAATTACGGATACACAGAGACATTCAAATGAATGAGCGCCGGCTTGAAATATATGTGGCATAATTTTTGCCCTTGGAAGAATGCAAGACATGGAAATCTTTCTAAACTAACTTTAACGTGTTAAATGTTCACATTTGTTCACACCTCCAATATTTCTGACTATTATTATGTACAGATTGGGCCATTATAACATCCCATTGGAGCCCTATTGGGTGAATAACCCAATTTAAAACACAACAAAGATAACAGCTTTCAGCTTTGATCTTTGAGATCACCGTCAGTAATTTTAGTTAGTGGGGATAATGGCTTCCCTTGAGTTTGAGAGATTTTAGGGGGATAAATGACAAGAAGACACAGCAAAGCCGTTCTGGCAGGTGCCAAAAGGTCAGGTCTACTGGCTGTAATACAACATACATCCTTCATATATTCTCTCCTCAATCTTTTCTGTCTATATTTTTTGCCCACTACAGGGCCATAACAAGAGTGCTCTATAATGGAAAAGGCCCTGGTCAAAGGGTCTCGAAAAGGATTTAGACGTTCCCTATTGAGCGAGGGGGATTTAGAAATCGGGCTCAAATGACTAGGCGCACAATGGGGGGTATCAAGCCACCCCAGAAGGACTTTTTTGATGCAAGGGCAACTGTGTGTGGAAAACTAGCAAAGAACAGTCTCCCAAAAAAATAAAAATAATAATAATAAAACTTACAAAAGTACACTATTCACAGAAACTCATAGTCCTACAGTAAAAAGCCTCTTTGTGAATGGAGGGCCATGGACTGATTCACCTTTCAGCCATACTAAATGAAAAACTAAATACGGCAACACCTGTAGCCTTTATGGTGCTTAGCAACATTCAACAACAATTCTATGTGTCATTGTTTTTCTAGCCTGAAACTGAAATGCAGTTTTAGCAGAACGTAAATGTTCCATTAGCAAAGGTCTTATGACCAGTTTGCACATCCATGCATGTCCTATGTACCATCTAACAAGTGTTGAGTGTATAATCAATGTGATAGAAAAACAGACACCTTGTGAGTGTTCTGATATTCACAAGCTATCAGTTGCTAAGAGTCTGAAATCAACAGTTATATTTGGAATTAGAACAGGAAAAACACTTGCCTAATAGGGCTGGGTTTAAAAAAAATAATAAAAAAATTGATTAATCGATTCAAATCAATTTTCCTGTGAACAGCCCAATATCGATTCAAAATCTCTTGAATCAATCTTTTTAATACATAATGAAGAAGGCCCAATCGCTGCTACGCGTGGGCATTTTTAAAGTCCTTAATGGACATGTCATAGCAATAAAGACTTTTTAAAATACTCATTGGAGTGCCTAGGTGAACTAATTTTGGACAAACAAGTACCTTGAACCCAAGAGCACCCACCAGAACACATCTTTTTTCACAATTATCCAAAATGAATCGATACCCAGCTCTATTGCCTAAGAACACTTCCCCCAGTAAAATAAGCTCAGTGCTAAGCCCTGGACTGTTTTAACTACATCAACAAACCCTCCACACGAGCTTCCGCACGCACACCAAGAAAACTGCAAACAACACTTCAAAAAAGGAAAAAAAAAACAATTCAAACAAACAAGCAATTAATACTGTTTATGACCTTAATTTTCACAAATCTGATTAACCACTTTTAAAACCCTGCGGACTTCCTGTATGCCTTTAGACAAAATTCTTTGGAGCATGTGTGTGAGTGCACGGATGCATTTGTATGCATTTACCAAGATGATTTGTGACTTTTTGATGGCTTTCATGAGGTCTAGCTGTGTCTATGTTTTGAGAGTGCATTTAATGAGAAGTATTGATGTGCAATCGTTGACTGCTCTCTGCACAAGGCCAGGACTGTGATGTTTGATTTATTTTGCCTTCAAGATTCATGCACGCCTACAAAACCAGCAAACTGTTTTGCTCCGACTGTTTCTAAGTATCCTGTTCAACCGCTTTTCTATTATCTTACTTTTTTTTTCCACACCAAATGTTTCACTCCGTCTCACTCAGTCATACTCTCATCTTGTTCCACTTCACTGAGAAAAAAAAGAGCCTTGGAGACACTCAATCAATCTACTCAGCACTGTCAGCTTAACATCTCCTGGAGTCATTCTTGTTGAGAAAATGAGACTCTATCCAAGACACCAAAAAAGTGCCAGAGAGAAAAGGGGCCGGTAGGAGAGAGAGAGAGACAATGTGTGTGAGAGAGAGACAGAGAGTGAGTGAGTGTGTGTATGTTTGTGTGTGTGTGTGAATGAGAGAGAGACAGACAAAGAGTGAGTTAGCGGGTGTGTGTGTGTGTGTGTGTGTGTGCATGTGTGAGAGAGAAAGAGAATGTTTGTGTGTGTGTGTGTGTGTGTGTGTGTGTGTGAGTGTGTAAGCATTTGTGAGAGAGAGAGAGAGAGAAAGAGAGAGAGAGAGAATGTTTGTGTGTGTGTGTAAGAGAGAAAAAGAGAGAACCACTGTTCTGATTGTCATTGTGGCTGAAGCGCTGTAGTGTGGCCCTTCTGTTCCACGGTTGGCTAAGCTGAACCAAGCGAAGAGGAACAGAGTCCGACTCCCTGGCACTCGGTGGGCAGGTCAACCCAAAGCTGGACCTGAGCTCAGCTGTCTGCCTTCTGTTTTCTGTCACAACAGGCAGCTCTTCTGGCTGTGCCCAGCTCACAGCTAAGGGGAAATGCTAGGTCACTAACCTGGCTTTGCTTCCCCCTCAGTGTTCAAAGCAGAACCTGGCGCCTAGCTTTCTCACCACGTATCGACAACACTCTCGCCTAACAAAGATTAATGCTGGGATTGGTTGCAGGTATTTCGCTTTTAGATGTAGCGTGTTTCTCGTTGCAGGGTATTTGGAAACGTTCCAAGGGAGGTTCGCAATCCCGCCTGGGCCGCGGCCCAAGCCTTGCACCGGACCACTTTCCGACTGTGGAAAACATTAAACCAATGGCTAAGGAAATGGGAGTTCCATGAAAGTTTAATCTACATTCCAATTCTCCACCCCATTACCTTTGGGCACACGAGCTTCTAGTCTAGTCAAAAAGAAAAAAAAAAAAAAATATATATATATATATATATATATATATATATATATATATAAATAAACCCTATTTCTTTTCTCCGGCTGAAACTAATCCAACCTAGTCTTAGCGCCCCAAACCAAAGTCTCATGTATGGTCTCCAATTGAATTAGAAATTAGCCAGCATATCCATATGGTTTTCGAGTTCTGGCTTTAACATGGGGTTGGGGGGTGGGGGGGGGTCAGTTGGAGCGAGCGCAAGTGAGAAGGCTCTCGGGGCGTTGACTCGTACTTTAATTTCAGCTAAAGCACCTACAGCACCTAAAGGGAAGCATAGGCACAGCTCGCCACCTTATTATGAGCCCGTTTCAATATTCAATAGCACTGTAGGGTTATCTTTCAATCCCACGTTAATGCACAGTAATGATGGGAGCTCAGGCGGATAACAGATGGCCCCACTGTCAGCAAGAGGGAGCTTACAGATATGCTAACAGAAGTGCACACCACTTGGGACCAAGGGAATATTACGGAGGGAAATGGTGACAAAATCTGACAAGTGTAGTTTAGGACAAATAGAGAAGAAGCAACTCTTGAGAGATTTTGTCCAGCATCCTTAAAATGAAGGCCGTTGTCTAAGAAATAAGCAAAATTTTATAAGAGACTACAATGACAGGAACAGAGCAACTTAAGAAATGCAGTCTTAAGAAGTCTTCTAATGTAACGTCTACAGAATGCACCAAATCAGTTTCAATCCAAGATCATTTGAGAAACTTGAAGGTCTTGGCCGTGACGACAGTGATCACAAGCAGAATTGAAGAGCAACAACAGTGATCACAAGCAGAATTAAAAACAATTTGCTATTAAATGAGTCCAAATTACTGGTCACCCTGTTGTACTGCATCACCCTCCATCTCTCCTCCGACCACTTCTCTATATCCCTTGTTATATGTCCTCTCGCTCACTCACTTGCATGCGGTGGTAATTACCCTGGCCTCCTTGCTTCTATCCGGAGGCAATTGCATAGCGATGACCACTGGCCTCACAAGGCTTGACTGCTAAAGGCATGATCATTCTCTCACCTTCCTAACAACTGCTACTGTTGCTAGAGGCTGGTGTGCAGCAACACAACCATCGAAGCACACACAGCTACGAATAAACACATTCAGTACACAACGCGAGGCTGGATCTACGTGAGACTTACTGGCTGCAGAGAGAGAGAGAGATACAGAGATGCACCATGACAGTCTTGCAGTATACATCGAGACAACTGCATGACAATAGAGCCGTCATCATGGTCCACACACTCTGACTGGCTGTGATGAGTTAGCCTGAGATCCTGACCCCTTGTCAGGGGAAGAACACACCAAAGATAGAACACAAGACGAAACATGCTAGGCTTTACCATTGTACTAACTCAGAATAAATTATAATAAGCAGCTTAGTAATAACAATAATAATAATAATAATAATAAGCTTAGTAACATTAATGTTGTTTTGTGTGTCATTTTATTCTGATTGCGTGATGATAATGGCATTCTTAGACACACAATAATCAATTTTCTCATGTAACCTAGCTACTGTATCTCACTCGCTAACGTTAGCACAGCACACTGATTTTAACTGGGTAACTATGGGAACTATGGGAATATGGCGAGTCATGTCTGCTAGCACCCAAAGACTTAACAATTGTTGTTGTTTGCTACATCTTTCACTAATGAAGAATTTTGTTTTGTTTTTTGTTAAAGCAGCACAAGGAGTTTTGAAAATCGCACCCTCTACAGATTGTAACCGAAGCTTGCTATAAGGCAAGTCAATTGATTGCTACCTGATTGGGCAAACTTGTTTAGTGCCATTAATGCCGATAGAGGGCCGCAGCGCGAATTTTGAAAACATTATTTTAAGGTTTTACAACCTGGAAGAACCCATGCGTATTTCACCCTACTTGTTGGCTGAACGTCATTTCACACGTTTCTGACATACAGGGCATCACCCTCATCTCCCCCTCTCACTTGCCACTGCAAATGACGTGGTCATTATTTACCTTAGGTAATGAGGTTTCTGCCATATGTTGTGGATTCATTAATCTAGAAGGGGAAAAGAAAGAGAGGCAACGGGGTCCACATAGAAGAGGGAGGCTTACATAACCCGTATATTGACTGTCATCCTCACCACTTCAGAAATCATTCATTTCCTTATTAGATTCATTAACTGTTCCAAGTGACTTACGGGGCAGCAACTCATTCTCAAATAAGGTTTTGCATTTCATGGCTGTTAGCGGGGAGAAAAACGGCCCTCTCTGGGTTTCCGTCACCACGCTTTATGTGCAAGCATGTATGTGTATGCGAGAGCGAGAGAGAGAGAGAGAGAGAGAGACAGAGAGAGAGAGAGAGAGAGAGAACTAGTTCCTGTGTAATAAATTTGTTTCGCTGCAGCTTATTTTATTATTTAGTCTCTTGTCTTTAATTACTATAAAGCAGCAATAGGCTAAAAGATGCCTCGCAGTCTGTGAGGTGAAAAAGAGAGGCACAGAACAAGAGGCAAAATCAACTTTCTGCTTCAATTATCTTGATGAATTTGCAGTCTCTGGCTGTCCTGGAGATGAAGTCATCATTCCCCAGATTCCTGCCCTCTTTTCTGTTCATGGCACTCTTAGCTTTGTCCCCCCGGCCTCCGGAGGCAACGTGCAGATGCCGACATGTCTCAGAACTCCCGCTCTCCGAGGCTCTCCAAGGCTCTCCGAGGCTTTCCAGCCGTCTCCCTTTCAGTCACCTCCAACATAATTAGCTGTGAACACGGAGCGGCAGTGATCCCGGTGGGGTCACTGCCAGCTCCCATTCCTAGCATGCCTGGAGGTGGGAATACTGTGTGGAATCTTCCGGGGCCCAATCTCCCAAGTGGCACTTACTGCAATGGAAGCATATTGCTGCCATTTTGTATTTCGAGTTTGTTTTTTTTGAAGCATGAGGACGAGGGTTGGTGGAGGCCAGAAAATGTGTGAGTGCGTCTTTATTATTGCCCTGCGCAGCAATAAAAAAGCGTAGCCATCCGTTCTTTTATTTTGCTACGTTTATAACAAAATCAAACTCCGGTTTAGCTCAATAAAAACAGGGCACTGCTGGCACCCACCACGCTCCAGGCTGACAGAGCGCTCCGTCCTGCTGAGGCAGCGGGACCCGTGCCGGTGTAGCAGGGGTGGGGGTTGGAGTCGGGGTGGACAACGGTAGCACACTTGAGATGAGTGAAAGAGTCATTAGCACCAGGAGACCATTGGTGTTAACCTAGCTGAGAATGCTTCACAACTCCACAAAAAGAGCGACAACTCCTCTCGCTTTCTTTTTTTTTTTTTCCAGTGAAAAAAAAAAATATCAGCAATTTGCTGGCTTGGGCAGTCGGGATGGTGGGCTCCGATAAATGAGAGCTCTGCAGTTCTCGAGAGTCACATTATTTTCTTCGACGTGATTTGTGGAGGCTTCAGCCACATTAACTGATAAACAACTCTGCGGGGGACTGCATAAAGGAAGCGTCTCAGGCTTCAGCTGAAGGGATGGGCTTAGACACTCCAGTAGGCTCCAGGTTTATCATTGGCAATTAGTGGGCATAATTTAGTGTCGTGATTTGGTCAGGGCCTCCGTGTATTAAAAACAAAGCAACTCGATTTCGTGTTGGGGCGTCCCCCCTCAGCCCCTGCCAGCAAGTACCCCCCCCCCCCCCCCCCCCCCACACACACACACACACACACACACACAAACCTCCAATTGTTTCATGCAAGTTCTCTAGTTTTTTTTTTCCTTCTTCTTTCTCCTGGACAGGAATCTAATTTTCCTGTCAATTAGAGGGAGCCTGAAAAATGAATACGGCAACCCTCATTTGTGATAAGCAGAGAGGGGCATTAGATGCATCGGATAAATGGGTGTGTTTAATAGCCATTGACTATGCACAGCACCTAAAGCATTGTAATGTGTCAAAAGAGAGAGGGGAAAAACAGAGACGGCCTTGATCTTGATCGTTAAATCTGCATACAGACGAGAATTTTATAGAAAGACGCTACTAACAAGCAGCTGGATTTTGTTACATCCCAACAAGCACGGACGCAGAGGAGGGTGAAGTGAATTTTACGGAGCGTTTATACCAGGCATGGGCAAACTAAGGCCTGGGGGCCATATACGGCCCGTTTGACTTTTTAATCCAGCCCGCCAAACGTTTCAAAATTATATTAAATAATATTATTAAACCTTTACTTAGTATTTTCCCTGCAATGTCTGCAAACTGCTGTTAATAAATTCATTTTTTTTAAAGCCCTGCATATCCATGCTTTACTACCTATTTAAGGCCAAAACTGTGAAATATAATGGACTTCATATGTAATTTACATTACTTCACACATACACTATTTCTGTCTGCTCCGGACACGGCCCATTCATCAAATGTTATAACCCACTGTGGCCCACGACTCAAAAAGGTTGCCCACCCCTGGTTTATACCCACTCTGCCTCCTCGATTTCAAGTCAAAAAGGTTGTTCATTCATCAGCCACAAGAGCTTCAAGATTACCCAAGTCTTCTCTTAGCTGTTTCCTGTCTGCCAAAGCAAAAACCATCAGGGTCTACTTGCACACACACCTTTGTGAGCAGAGCAGGGAGCAGGAAGCACTCTTAACAGGCTGGTGGCTGTCTCTAGGGAGAGTCAAAAGACAATCAGTGAAAAACAATTGTCTTCCTCACCCCGTCTGTCCGCTGTTCTCTCCCTCTCCCTCAATTCAACTGTTGATTTTTCAAGTGTTTCACTGATGGAGCAACTCTCTGTCTCTCTCAGACTAGGTCAAAAGCAGAGGCCCAGTCTTTCAATGTCTGACACGTGCAGGCAAGAAGAGAACAACACTTATCTCAACTCTTGCTTATACTGTAGTGTTGTATACTACTCAGGCCGTTACAACACTACAGTGAACAAGGCAGTTTGCGCGAGGCCAAGGCAAGGCCTCTGCTGGCTTCAACGACCTAAGTTTAAGATTATTTTAAAGACCTTTCCATGTCCATTATGGCTGAAAGTTTAGACAAACATGATCCTTTTGGACTGCAAAGTATTAAAGGTGTAATTACATAAAAGATTCTGCAGGATATTTTTTTTAATGGTCATTTTTACTGACTAAAACCACCAACTTTGCATGAAATAAACAAAACGTCAAACAGAAGACATCCATCCAGCAATTGGCATAGTCCACATATAATTAGCCAGAGCAATATTTACCCCCAACTACATGCATTTTAGACCGACTGAACTGAATATTTCACTATTAAACTTTTCAAAGCTTTAGATTTATAAGTACACTGCGTTCCAAATTATTATGCAAATCATATTTTTCTTAGATTTTCCAAATTACCTATACGCATTGCAGTCATTGTAATTTTCCAGTCATCAACTATGCACCGTCTCATTCTGCAAAGAACACATCTGCATCTCTGGCTGCTATGGGCGTAAACGGGGACAAACTCTGGCTGCTCCCCTGACCTCAACCCTATTGAGAATCTCTGGAGCATCATCAAAAGGAGTGTCTATGATGGCGGGAGGCAGTTCACATCTAAGCAACAGCTCTAGGAGGCTATTCTGTCCTCATGCAAAACAACTGAAGCAGATACCTTCCCAAACCTGACAAATTCAATGGATGGGAGAGTTCAGAAGCTCCTTTCAAACAAGGGGTGCTATGTGCAAATGTAACATCACCTATAACAATGTTTTGACTTGAATTCTGTTTGATTTCATTTAGCTTTCAGTTTGTAATAACCTGCTAATGCTTATAATTTCACATATGACCATTTTTTGTTTGGAAACATGTATTTGACTGCATTTTGAGGGTTTTATTTTTTTTTAATATACTGTTGTCATTGGGCAGTTTGTTCAAAAACCTTTCAAATCTAAGAAAAATATGATTTGCATAATAATTTGGAACGCAGTGTATATATTTTTTTTAATTTAGACTTTTTAAACCCTGACAAGGAAACCCACACTCTTTCACAACGGGTTCAAAAGTAGACTACCAAACACACCTCTGTTTGTGATTTCACCAGGAAAACAAGGAAATAGTAGTGCAACACACGTACAAAAACAATAATCCTAGTGTACATAAAAGGAGAAAAATGAGCATAAATACTGGCTCCAAATCTCCAGCAGGCAGGGGAACTGGCCTTCCAGCGCCCAACACTCCAGCCTCTGTGACTCAGCCCGCTGGACTGTGAAATGTAGAGGAGCATGGGCCCTTCATTTTTTCCTAATGAATTTTTTTCCTCGTCATATTCACTTTAATGCCCACTGTCGGGGAGAGTGCCTGGTTTCAGAGGCTGGTAGACAGCTGATAAGACGTCATGTTTCATCCTTCACGGCAGGATGACTCGTGCTTCATCTCTTTATATCGTTCTCGCCCTCACCATCTCGCTCTCCCTTGTCTACTCTCTCTCTCTCTCCCTCTCTCTCTCCCTCCCTCGCCTACTCTCTCTCTCTCTCTCTCTCTCTCCCTCTCTCTCTCTCTCTCTCACTTCACTGTCCCTCTCTATCGTGTCCAGGGGTGAGGGACTGGATCATTCCCCTGCTGAGGAGGAGATTACGCTCTTTTGACAGGTCTTGATAACACCGCTCAAATATGTTGCCTCTGTGGGTGGCAGTGGCATAGTCTGATCAGGTTGGGTTTGTTAGTGTGTGTGTGTGTGTGTGAGTGTGTGTGTGTGTGTGAGAAGGGGGGGGCAGCATGGCATGGGCTGTGTGGTGTTGACAGGATGAAAGAGGAAAGGATCAACCCACACCAGAGAAGTCTTTAAGAACGACTCGGATGCTCACAACACGGAAGAACTGCTCCAGATTAACAAGAGATTTAACATTCGTAACTCTGTAAGGGTTTAGGATTCACATGAGAGCAGGCCATTCTGGGACTCAATCAAAAAAATGGTATGCTCAGCGTGTACAAGGCATACTGAATGAAAACAAACCCTGCGAGTATTTGTCATTTGCAGGAGGGGACACAATAGTGACGAGAGTTCAAACACCAGTAACAAGAGTTTGGCTGTAAAGATTCCTCAGAACTATTTGCTTAAAACATGGATAGAAGCATGAATAAAAAAAAATGTAAAGTACCTTTCAGTCGAAAACAGATTGTCGTTACTAGTGGTGCTATCCAGTTGAAAATGGCAGTAGAATGGCTCTGTGCACTGATTATTCTGACTTAACATTTACAGGAATTGTCACTTGAAAACATTTGCTGGATCTTTCCTCTGTTATCAAGAGGCTATTTGTGGAAGAACTCTCCTCGTCCCTGCGGTGGCAAATGGTTGCCAGACAAGATGGCGGTCACACTTCACAGAGGACGACCCATCCGTTGCCTGGCATCCCAGACTTGAGAATAACCATGTGATTATTTGTAAAAGTGTCAAAATGCAAGGGGCGGGGATGCAGGGAGAGGACAGGGAGAAAATGACTCGGCGGCACAAAGCATCCATCAGGAGGGCGACTCCCTGACGTGCCGTCCTGATCAATTATTCACGACACTTTGCGGCTAATGGAATAAAACTAAACCAGGCAAATCTTTTCTTTTCCCTTAATCAACCCTTGCTCCACCTCCACACCCCGAGGTCCACAATGAAATTAGTAAATATTCAAGGCCTGCACATGTGGCAAAGCCAGGTGTGTGTGTTCGTGTGTGTGTGTTGGTTTGTCGTGTTCAGCGCGCACAGGATGGAGGGGGCATCTTGGCTGTTCAATATTCAGAATCATTCTCCTATAAGCAATCGGAGTGCAACTGCTTTTCGGTCTAATGTTGATATATCACAACACCCCTCGAAAGCCGGGGGCCCTGGCTGGCTGGCTGGCTGGCTGGCTGGCACAGAAAATCGTTTTCGCAATGCTTCTTGAACACAATACAAATCATTTTTCAAATCCAGCACAGGGCTCGTATCTGAGTCTTAAACATTGCGCAGACTTAGCCAAGACTCCCAAGATCTGAACTGAGGTTGGGGTGGTTGTAGGTGGGGTGTAGGTGGCGGAGTGTGGTGTGGTGGGGTGTGTGTG
>JAGFZM010001593.1:9108-42306 GCA_017657215.1 Limnothrissa miodon
CTGGTCAGGTGCTAAGAGAGCCCACGTCAGAGAAACTGTGTGTGTGATTTGACTGGGCCAATCTAGGTTTACTGAGTTTATATGTGTGACGCAGTACTCCATCACTACCCAACAGTGTGCATGTGGACGTCAGTATGAATAAATTATGGGAAAAAAAACTTTAAGCGAGACATTCAAACATACGTAAATGAATACATAACTTTATTTAAATAAATGCTTTGTCATAACAAAAAAGGACAAAGGTTAAAAGAGTACATAAATTACAAGTTGAATAAATATTACACAGTGATATTCACTTTCTTAATAATTTGAGATTTTTTTCCGTTTTGTATCATTAAGAATTCCAAATGCTGAACATTTCCACGGTCCTCCTGCCACAAATGGGTCATGTCACATGCCAGCTTCTGCGGTGTGCCACGGTGATCAAACATTATGTCAAAATTCAACTGGAAAATCAAACAGTTATGCATTCAGAAAATCAAGCTGTAGGCCTAGTTACTGTATATACCGAGATGTGATTATCGCGTTAGTCTAACCAGTTACTAACCAGGTTTCAGAATCTGACCGAGGCACCAATAGGATTTAAAACAGCATACGGCGACTGTTCGGGAGTAGAGGATTGGAGTCCCCCAGTTCCCCACCCCCAGCTAGTCCCTACCTCTTAAACTAGTCGTAAATGTTACAAATGGTCTTTTTTAGTCCATAGTTGAAGACATAGATAGAGTTGGCAAAGACAAGACAATTAGCCCAAAATGAAAATGGTTGTTCTGTGGATTTGGGGCCTGTGTAAGCTATTTACAGCTACCTATTGTGCATTTGCCTCTCAGATTCTGAAGTTGTCCCAGTCCTCTACCCTGCTAACTGCATCTACTGCGTTGTGTTGTGTTGTGTGGATGTTGTGACCTCCCCCCGATGAACAGGAGGCGATCGATTGATCGGTGAGGCCCTGAACGTGATCACCGCCCGTGGCGCTCACACTCTCTCCCTCTCCCCCAAGTGGCCTTTCGGCTCATTGTCTATATAGGCTGCGTGAGAGGATGGATCTACTGGATTCAGCTCTCTCTAGCGGTCAGTGTTCTGGGTCTCAGGCCGGGATTTACTGGATTCAGCTCTGTCTAGCGGTCAGTGTTCTGGGTCTCAGGCCAGGCCACACAGCCCTTGTCAAATCTACTGTGGGAGCAGACACTGCATCAGACTCAAACTCTTGCTACTCTTCCTCGACCTGAAAACGAGTTGAATGCAGTTGTTCTTGTTATTGTTGTTGTTGACAGGACTTGCAAAAAAGAAAACGGGGTGTAATGTGGCAATAACTTTGTTATCATGCCATTTAAGTGCAAGCTGCTTTTTGGGGTGGGGGCGCGATTTGTTTCTCAGGACCTGGACAGCAAACGTATACTTAGGCTCGCCGTGTGCTTGGTGCTCGAAGAGCCTTTCTGAGACTTCTTATGCAAGCTACATGTCTTCACTTTCAAACACCCAGAGGGCATGTGGATGTATGACTGTGCAACCACTACAAAAAAATCCCTTGGCCACTACAGATAAATTAGCTGTTCTCCTCTCTTTTCGTCGAAGTCTTTTCTCTCTTTCTCTCTCTCTCTCTAACTCTCTCCCTCTCTGTGTTTTTCTTTCTGCTATGAGCTCATTACATGAGATCTGGTAGCATGATAGGGTCAGGCTCAGAAGAGCAGCTCCCCCAGCTAAATCCCTTTGTTTTAAAGTATGAACACTTGGGCTCTGAAATAGGATCTGTGCATGACAACCGCAGGGCCTGGGAATGGCTTTTCTGTCTCCTTTCCTCTGAGAAAATCAGCAAGAGCTCAACATTGACACAATGTCATTGTGGTCAACATGTATGATGATTGTAAAAATGACAGTTATTTTTTTTTAGCTTGTACACATAACTTGCAGTCACGCACAATCAATATTTCAGCTTATTCTCAACATAAAGCAAGAGAGAGACAGAACGGTGCCCACAAGTTTACGCTGTGTGTGACAAAGGCCTAAGCTTAGCCACAGCACAAGATGATTTAAAGAGGGCGTGTAACTTTGTGCCAAGAGGCAAAGTCGATATAGTATTCATTGTACGTCTGTGTGTTTGAGCTTGAGTGAGGTCCCTCGTCAATACAAAAAGGGTTTGCCTGCTTTGTCCCCTTGGCTACTGCGTAATGTTCAGGTCACTATTCAAATGTATTTGCATGTAGAAAGGCACTGAGGCTCGCTCACAGACACACAGTAAAGTATACAGCAGCTGAGCCGTAGGAAATGTGCCTTTGTTTTAACGACGCTCCTTTGGGAGGAAAGAAAAGAAACTAGACAAGGGACAAAGGGAGAACGCAGTCTTGTAAAACAACTCATGTTGAATTACAGTCTAGACAGTCGTCTGAAGTGGATAGCCATTTTGGGATGTGGCGTATGAGCAAATTGGAAGGAGAAGTGGCTGGAGGTGAACTGTCTGTTTCACTGCCTTAGATCCAAACCACTAGGGTCGCTCTGGGACAGGTTGAATAGAATGATGCAAAGTGTTTACAGGTTAAAATACACAAGTCCTTTCCAAGCACCAGCATACTGTATTTTTGTTGTTGTCGTTAAAACATTCATTAATCTAATGTTAAAGGTAATATACCAAGATTACACCTATCTGAGTGTCAGGGAACTTGGTTTAGATACATGGCTCAAAAGTGGGCAGTCATTACTTCACTGAAGGCAAATAAAACAGCACAACATAATAGAAAAGAAAGAAACAAAAAAGGACAAGGCTGCACCTCAAACACCAACTAATCAGAGGGTGGAGTTACGGTCCTGACTGGTGAACATTGGCCTGTATCCTGCACCTTAACGTAACCTGAAAGTTGTGAAAAAAGAGGAATCGGTGGGACTTTAACGGTAGTAAGCTGCTTTTGAGAATTTTGGCGCCAAAGAATTTTGGAAGGCCAAAGATGGGAGAGCATCTGTTCTTCCTCTTGTCACCACCTCGATAGGCCAACACCACCTCGATAGGCCAACACCACCTCGATGGCCAAAGGACAGAAGCCAATTAGTGCCTTATGGGTATGGGACTTTGACTAAAGAATATGCCGAGACATCAATCCCCCAACGGGAGTAGCAATCTCTGTTCACCGCGTCTCGATACATAGGCACAGTTGGCATATTAGGCTAGCTACTGAGTCATGGAGCCACTTGAAACAGGTTTGTCTGACCCTATTTTTCACTCCCTGAAACACACAGTGAACAGGCAAGTTAGAGTACCTTTCTGAAGCCTACGTCAGGTGCTGAACAGGGAGAGCTGCCACATGAGCTGTGACAAGAAGAAAATAAAGGACATTCTTTCAGTAAAAAGACTCTCTCTCTCTTGCTCTATCTCTCTTTCACAGTCACACACACATTCACACACACATGACATCCATCCATATTATAAGTGCTCTGACAGGACCAAATAACCGCATAGAGACGACTGCCTCAGCAGATCACCTATCATGTGTTTTTTTTTTTTTTCTTTCTTTTGGAAAACAAATAATAAACAAAGTTCTTCCAAAAATGGAGTTCTTGCTATCTCTTCTTAGCTCAACAACGATAGATTAAAAAAACAAACAAACAAAACAAAAACAAATAAAACAAGATAGCCCTGTTAATAATAAACATGCCATATATTCTCTTCTCTTTTATGTTATCTTTAAACAAAATGGTATGGTGCTCAAACCCAGCTTTTATAAAAAATATGTAATTGCATGTATATATATTTTTTTACTTTTTTATTTTTGCTGGGACCCAGCTTCTTGCAGGGGATTCCTTAATAGCGAGAGAGACCGAACTCTGGTGTGCTGGGTCCCATGACTTAGAGATGAGAGCTCAGTCAAAAAAAAAAGGATTCCTGTGTCGTTGTTGTGTCTGCTTTTTCATTTTCATTACTGTTCTGTTTGTCGTTTACTTTGTTCTGTATCAGAATCTCAAAGTGACTGGCGGGTGAACAGGTGGGAAGGGAAGAAGGAGGCGGGCCCCAGGGTCAGGTGATCTGCGAGGGGCGTGTCCTCACTCGTTGTTATTGCTATTCTCCAGGTCTTTGCACTGGATGTTGCCTCCGCTGTAGTCGGTTCCCGGCAGCTGGACCCCATATTTGTCCACGCACCAGCAGATGCCCCGCTTCCGGCCACGGGAGGGCTTGCACTGAGGGGGGGAGGGGGCAGGCCAGAGATTAGACTTTAGAAGAAAACTTTCACAAACACACAGACACACACACACACACAATAAACACCCCACAAGAAGGCCTAAGTTCCACAAGACACTTTGATTGTGGTGGGGGAGGCAGGTGCAGACAATAGAGACAGTGAATGTATGTGTGTGTGTGTGTGTGTGTGTGTGTGTGAGAGAGAGAGAGAGAGAAAGAGAGTGACAGAAAGAGAAAGGAGCAAATGATTTTCCCCATGCACAAAAACTTTTTGTTTCTACACACTGCTGCTCTTACCTGCTTGCGCTTGAAGAAGCCCTTTCTGTCACAGTTGGGGAGATAAAGAGAGAGAGCCATGACACGTGAGGTGTCCTTCATGCTCTGAATAATGCCGTCCAGCTTTCTCCTACAGGGGCCCTACCGGAAACCAACAAACACCCAGTTACATTACAACAGGCCCAGCAGGACAGCCCCAGTCGTAAGCTAGTCCCATTCCATAGGTGTTTTACTTACATATTCCGGCTCATGCTTGTCAATGGGGATTGCTGGGTAGTTTGTCTGGCCGCCCATGGACCTCTGCTTCTCCTGCTGTTTCTTCTTGTCCTTCTCCAGGGCTATTACCTTCTTGTTGGTGATCATGTCTTTTTTCAGCACTGGCACTTTGGCCTGATGCATCTGGTCCTCCGTCATGTCTGTCTTAACAACTTCCTCATGCTCTTTGGACTCACGATCTGCAGCACATTAAAAAAAATAATAATATAACAAGGTTAGCATCGTCAGCCGTTTCAATTCTACAACAACACGTGAGAAACCACAACTGTTGCACATGCACACTCTAATTCTGAAGGGAGAACTTTGCACACATACATTCATACTTCTTTTGGACCAAATGCCTAATTACGGCTTTACGGTAAACATGAAACCAACTGCTTTCCCACCAAATGCGTTTGTTTATGGAGGGGGAGCAGGATCAACAGCTGATGAACCACCCCTCCCCCTATACACAAATCCCCAAACTCCTCATGAAACTCACACAAGCAAAGCCATGCAGGACTAATTATCATACAAGCAACTTCTGCTTAATTACAATTTATTCGTAAAATATCAAATCAGCAGCTCATGTTAAGTGAATGGGGCATTAGAAAATAAAACAGATTTCTTCTTTAAAAGTGATGTTGTGAGGAGTATACTGCACATCTTATAAGGCCATCATTGATAGAAATCTGGCCAACAATACATTAGTGAAATCTTCACACAAACTGAAGCAGATCAGTTCAATGTGTCACCTCTTGGGGTTTGGACTAATTCACCAAAGCTCCTCCACTGATTTCAAAATAAGAGGCGGGCAGTTGATTTGTTTAGTTGTGTCATTTCTTTTCATCATTTAGCCATATTTAGATACTTTGAAGCCATGGTTACCATAGCACCATGGAGACAGAACACTTACTTCATGATGAACAAAAAAAATGCTTGGCTAGAAGTGCAGGGAAGCTTGATAGAAAATGGGAAGTCCATCTAATCACTGAATCAGCATTGATGTTAGCATTGGGGTTAGCAAGGTTTAGGTGGCTGAAGACCTCTTTATCCCTAACATTCACTCCTACCAATCAAGACTCCAAGCCTCTGGGCATAACACATTGTTACACCTCTGCTCTGTTGCCTGGTGTATGCAAGTGACACTTATCCAGTGTTATTCAGTGTTATTCGGTGTGTTTGCAGTAATCAGGGGTCAGACATCAGGAGAATCATATCCCACTCTCTAAATATGGTGACAGTGTACTCTGGCTTGCGGGTACTGCAGGGCATGTGTTTTATAGAACTCAGAAGTAGACATTAGGCCAATTATACAACTTAGAGCCATAGAGACAAGAGCTGGCTTGCTTGGCAAACAGCATTTCATATGAGTATAGGGCCCCCATTTGCACTACTAATCTTCCAGCAGTACTAGAAATAGTGTCCAGCAGTCCACACTCCAAAGAATTATAGAAGTTAGAATAGCCTTTACATTTTCACATCAAACAGTGTCATACTCAACAAAGGTCTTAGTCTCAAAGTCAAAAGTTTAGCTATGTCTGGCAATGACAAGTTTGGCAGTCAGACACTTAAGTAGAATGTTAAGAAGAGAGATTAAATACCCCTAGTTGGAGGATTTCAGAATCAGAGCGTGCGATGGCCACTTTCCCCGAAGATTTTTACTGTATAGTAAGTACAGAAATAATTGGGGAACCTGCCAGACCAAGAGCTGCTGGTGGTGCCAATAGATGCCTGTGGTTATATTTATCCAGTAAGGATATCCAACAGTATAGCAGTCAGGAGATGAAGTAAGGGTCAGATGCTCGGGTAAGCATGTGCCAAGTATTGTTGAGAACACGACCATGGGATCTTGCAGGACAGCTGAAGGGACAATTAAAAATAATGGAGCAAAGCACTTACACTTCACCTTCTGATATGGAGTCGGAGCCAGAGGAGGGGTATTATCACCGGTCTGGTGTTGAAAGGGTCTGAGACAGAAGGCTCGGCACACGAGGGAGGGGGAATTACTGGAATTGGGCTCCAGGCTTCTGGTTGTCTCTTTGAAATTAATCTCGCAACTCATGACTTGGCAGAGTGTAATTTCTGCACAGATACCTAGAATTTCCCTGTAACTCTCTTCAGCTGATGGGGCTGTAAACGTCTTTAAATAAGTATTGCCAATGCATGCCTAAAGCAGGGGTTGGTGCTGTATTTAGGTTCAGAAAACCTGAACCACATGTATTTCTTAATCAAGAGGTCTGGATGTTTTACATGGTTTTGTGAAGTGCACTACTGATTAAGGTCACTTAGTGCACCTAAGGGAACACAATCAGCTTCTGTCCGTTCACAGGGCCCAGGCACTGGTCACAGCAGATCTTAACGGTCACACTGGTCACAGCAGATCTTAACGGTCACACTGGTCACAGCAGATCTTAACTGCATGTTTCAGTCGTTGCCTAGTCCTGCAAGTCAAAGACATGCAGGCTGTGTAGGCTAGACTCTCTGTTTAATTCAATATTGCACAAAGTGTTGCCTAAGCTTGTTTGTAGACAATGCAGCTCCTCTTTTTTTTAGAAACATCAAATCCATCTTTTCTGAGCCAAAGCTCTTCAATATGAGGACAAAACTCACTTTTTCCATGCTCTGGGTCCCCAGCTTGTAAAGAAGGCTTAGCGGGACTGTGTTTAACATCTGAAACACTGCCAAGACACTGGAGCTACGCCAAGTGAATGGTATCACGTGCAGTCCTCTATTCAAATGAGCTTTGGAACGACAGCTAAAGCAGTATTGGTGTCTCTCCCCTCGGTCTTGGCTGAAGTTTTCATTAAGACGAGAGGACCTGAGCAGGCAAAGGAGGTGCATCTGATATGCCTGCTCTTAATAATTCATATGTGTACTGGACAATTATACTTCATGAATATCCCAAGTTTCTTGCAGCTGGGGGCAAATAATGAAAACCAATCCATCGCTCTTTCAACCAATTCTTTCCGCCGGTCCACTGCTCTCGGGCACATAAAGAAGTGAATGTTAGAAGATGATGAAAAGGTGTTAGGAAAATGCTTCTGCATCACTTGCGGCCTTGGCGTACTGACTGATTCACTAGTATGCATTCTTTGCCCCTAGCTTTTCTGCTGAAAAGCACTTAAATTACAGCTATTTAAGCTAAATACACACTAGTGCAGCACAACATTAGTATTAACTCACATTCCATTATTGAATGAAATGGCTGTTCAGGTTTGCTCCAGAATACCTCCTGTAGCAGTATGGTCACATAGCATTTCTTTTGGCATCGCATCTTGTGTTCAGGGCTCTGACTGACCACACTGTAGCCTGATTCTAGTTAATATTTTAAGCCTGGACTCAATCCATGGCATGATTGTGCTACTGAAGCAATGCCGCATGAAAGTGCAACTGCAAGAGGAGATGGGCAGGCCAAAGTAATATATCAATGTTTTATTTTTGCTGACTGACATCAGAAAAGGGATGAAACCAAACACATTTTCCAACAGAGAACACACATCTGAGACCATTTTAGAATCTTTTAGCAAGTTGAAGTGTTTCTACAGTTGTAAAGACAGTATCTCTACTGTAGATATCACACATGAACATTTTGAAAGCTTTTAAAAAACCTAAAAGCTTCAAGCAAGAGACCAGCATTACATTATTGCCTGCTGGTAGAAGCAGCTGCCATATCATGCCTTCAAATGAACAATACAAAGGTCTAATTAATGAGGAGTGTATAACTAATCAAAGTCGTACAAAAAATAACTGCATTGTTCTTGTTATAAATAAGCACTTGTTCTTGGAAAATGCTGAAGGCAGTCAGAAAGACCTTAGTGCTTTCCCTGCAGCTTATCCGAAGGGCACACCTCTCACAGCATAGGCAAAGCACATGCAAGTCTATACTATACAGCACAATAATACTGGTCTGAGCTCTCACCAGCAAGATTTGCGTTTAAAAAACACACACACTCACAACCAGTCACCGCCTTTCCCATGATATTTACCACCTCAAAACAATCGCTGGGTGTAACAAGATTGCTTTTTGGCACTGTGGCAAACGATTGGGACTGGTGCCTAGACAGCATCCAAAAGCTGGGGCCCAGAACTGTGTGGCGGCTCAACTTGTGCTGCAGGCTAGAAATTAGGCTCCTTTTGTTCTCGCCCTGCAAAGTCTGCAATGAAACATGACACTTGCATTTTCCCCTTTCTTTCTCTCTCTCTCTCTCTCTCGCGCGCTCTCTCTCTCTCTCTTTCTTTTTCACTGGAACAGGCCTACACGACTGACTGGAATCTACCATTTGGCCGCAGTGTTACCTTAATTTCCTTCTCTAAAATCCAACTGCATTTCACTAACCTGCAGATGAAACAAACAGTGACAGCAGCACTGGGGTAATGGCGTCTAACCTGGTTGGGTATGACCACACATGTTCTCATTTAAAGCTCAGCATGTGGATGTCGCTGCCTCAGAATCACTGAATCATGTTCCAGACAGAGGCTACTGTGGAAGTCGAGTTTCTCCACAGCTGTTCCCAACAAGTCTCCCAGGTGTCAGTGCCAAACATGTACACACTTTAGCATTGCTTTAAGAGGTTAAAATCATTTGGAAAAAGGTTATTTTCTTGCACTGTTCTGTATATCACATAATGGGATAGTGATGTGTGGGTTAGCATCATTGTCTGACCAGGTCTAAAGGTAGACCCAATGCTGTCAACAATTTGAAAGTTAAGTTTATGTTGGAAGACTGCTACTGTAGTACAACTTGCAACTTGCATGCAAACAAAACATTTCTCACCTCTGACCATACCTACTTCCTGCAGTGGCCTCAGACTCCCAAAAGAGGGTCTAATACATCATTATATTGAAGCTGTGATTTCTATTGCAGTTACTGACCTAAAAAGCTAATATTCAGCTATACTCATCACTAGTCAAGACCTTGTGATCTATGTACAATGCAGCCTGTTAATAGATAATGTGACATCCAGCATGTTATGAATGCTATTCTAGCAATCTAACCCAAATGCCTCAATGTGAAGTCAGTGAAGTTCTCATGTTATGATACAATTTATGGATGTCAGGCTTGTGTAATTAGCTGTGCAACACTAAAACCCACAAATACAACTCCAAGTATTGCCATTCCTCTGGCTCTAACCAAGGAACTTTCAATCAAGTCCATGTTTACAAGGAACAACATTCTTTTCATGTGCAAGTCAAGTGTTTAAATTTGGAGCATTTATTGAATTATTTTTTTCTTTCTGATCTTGGCAAGAAGCAATAGGTTCAGACACAACATAGGCCTCTTTCACAAGCAAGTAGATCAGCTGGCAAACACTGTGGGGCTCTGGTGTTTTACGTTAGGCACCAAATAATCCTTTGCAAAAATCCACTTTTCATAATGATTGCAGAATGTCATTCTCACTCACACAAATCACACTTAACTGGCAGCACCTGATGAGCCAGCCATGCCCGCTTGCATGTAGTAGCAACAATGAGTAATGGTTACAATGGTCTGTTTTTTAGGCCACCTAAAAACTTTGTTTATAATAGCAGTCAAAGCTTCTGTATTAGAATTAGAAAATACACTGTAGTTGGCAGTCTTTCAATTCCGTGTGGTCATGGACTCTTGACGTCCCTCTGTGTCTGCCTTAACCAGCTGAAACTGAATACTACGGCCGAGGAGAAGTGGCCGTCTAAATCTATCTGGAGCCTGGCAGAGGACTCTTCAGAGCACAGCTCTTAAACTATTCTGCTGAATCACTGTGTTGCGACCCAGTGCCCAATGTAACAGCAGGCACAGCGGAAGAGAAGCTCTAATTACATCTTCACTTCAAGGGAAACGTCAGGATTCAAACGGAGAGATAACCCTAAAAGTGTGCCCTATCACGCATCAAACCTAAAATTTGTGGTGGTGCTTTTAGGCAGTGATGTTTTTGTCATCTGTGCTTTAAGAATACTGTGTAGGTCTACCGTCTTCTATTTTCAGAACAAAGCCGGTCTGAATTCCATTCACGCTGTTTCATGGATTGACGTTGCCCTCGGGAGGAACGTAGGGGGTTGGTAGGTTGAGAACATCAGTGTTAATGGAGGATACAGTTTAAAATCTGAAAACACTTCAGTTAGGTTATGAATTGCAGTCGACTATCAAAACACAAAAAAATGAAACGAAGAGCTGTTTAAAACTCACTTAACACCATATAGTTTACCTTTTAAGCGTTCAGTCATCATTTCTTCATGATGCTTTTGAACAGCACTCCGTAGTAGGCTACCACCCACAAATATAAACCCCATTTAGGATCAGTATGACCTGATAATAGGCCTATCTATCCGATGAAATTACTTTAAACAGCTGTACTTTGCCATGGCAGCATATAGAACAAGTGGTCAAGCTGTAACATGGCTGTCTAACACGGATAGCTCAGTGAAAAAAATTTAACTGTGCCAGCCTCTATTTGTAGTCTATAAAACCCTAGGCTTCATTGTATGTTTCAAGTTGCACCTGAGGACGGAAAGCGATCAGGGTTGACACGTCCATCTAAAATCAATCTGGGATGTGAAATGAACTAAACATCATACAAGCTATCTGCGCTTCCTGGAAATGTTTTGAGCGAATCCCGTGGTAGCCTTCGCAAGTTCGCAGGTAGACTTCGCAACAGCATGCGCGTCACAACGAAACAATAATAAACGAACTCAAATGTGCACGGAGATCCAACTCAGGCTTTACAAAACTACCAGGCAATAACCCATACAGTTGTCCATGCACGTGCGGGAAAAAGCACACACGCGAGTCGAAGCAGCGACACAGAGGGCAGCGTGCGAGGAAACTAGCATGCATACATAACGTTACAAATCTGTATGGCCCGCCATGAATAATACAACTTGACTCCCGTGTGTTATTGTTTTTGCCGGCCGGCTATGGTAATAATGTTGTGGGGACCAAGGCACATGGCCAAAGGCAAAATACGCTTTCATAGTTGCGCTTCTGACGACAGCCATGGAAATGTGGTTACTGGCGCAGGGCTTATAATAAACATTATGTATGTTATCAACAGTTCTACTGATGCAATGTCTGTCTGTCTGGTTGTGCACGTACCATGTTATTCAAATGCGATACGTGTACTACATGCAAAGATAAAGTTGTTATTCTCTCTACCCTTAATCGAAAATAAAGAGCTTCGTTTCACCACTCACCTATCGGGGGATGGAGAGGTTTGTATCCCTTTTCATTCGTGCACACTCCTCTGCCGTGAAGAAGGGCGTGAAGCGGCTTTTCTTCACCGTTCCGTGGCAAGCACCGGAGCCCATGTGTGCATGTTCCGGTGTATACGCCGCACGGCTGACCTTCCGAGAGAGCGCAGGTCAGGCAGCAGCCACAACCTGGCTCCTTAACCAGCTCGCAGCCGACAGGCACAGGCGGGCACATGGAGCGCGCCTTCTGGTCACAGGGCTCGCAAGGGACATAGGAGCTGTAGCAGCGGGATAAACCCAAGAAAAACGTAACCACCACGAAAACAATGTGTGTCATCTTCTTGTATTTTTCTTTACTTCCGATAAAAAAAACACGCGCCAGTGGTTTGTTAAAAAATACCTTACTTAGGTCATCAGACCATAAAAACACCGCTTTGTTCTAAATGATCCAAACTGCTGAAATACCGCACCGTGAGATTTTTTTAACCGTGCAATATTTTGTTTAAAAAAAAATCCAATTAATAGGTCGAACTGTGCAAAAAAATCTAAATTAGTCTTTCTGCTACAAAAACATTGCCTCTTTATTGTATTGATAAGTTTTTGTCCGTGGTGTGCAATGCAATTTAGAAGTGTTAAAAATCTTGTCTTTCCCCCCTTTGAAAACGATTCCAATACTTTCCCCTCTGGAGAAGTTTCTGAGCAGACTGATCAACTTCAGAGCAGGCTTGCCTTTTTAAAAACAGCCAAACCCAAACCCCTGACTATGAATAAGCCAAATTGCGGTGAAGGGAGGCGCACTTGTTTCTGGCAAAGCGCCAGCCTTTTTTTAAGCTATAGGTCCCTCCGGTCTTTCATGTCGCAGGCGAAGTGATCCCAAGCAACCGACGGAATCTGAATAAAAATATGATTGCAAATGTGAGAAAGTGAATGTGTTCACCACAGTTAAAGTTAAGCTGTTTAGTGGCGGTCAATGGCTTTTAGAGTGCTATATCATCACGCGCGCACACCAAATTCAACTGTCTTCGTCTCCGTTCGTGGCCGAACAACCCGCCCCGATTATTTCAGTCAGACGTCGAAATATAGCAGTTTACCTGGTAATTTGAAGGTATTTGAAAGGAGCATTTAAAACCACGGATCAGGTATCTTTGATAATCTTACCCAGATTGATGATGGGGCACTGTAAACGCAGAGTATCAGTTTCTGGGTGTCAAGTAATGAACAGTGATGCGTATAGCTTAGGCTATGTGTGAAACAAGGATTTAGAAAACACTGCAATGTCAAGACAGCAGAATGGATAGTATCTGTTGTAGTAGTAACTGTTTCTGTTGTGGAATAGCTTGTGGGGGTAAGGAGCAAGTTACCTCTTGTAAATTTGTAGCACTGTTGGTGCAGCCTATACTAAAGATGGAGGCGGGATATTAGCTTAAATGATAGCTAAGGGATGAGATCCTACACCCAACACACAGTTCAAAGGTGTTTGAAATCCCCTTTGTTCTACACCAGATCAAAGTGTTTATAGCTAGTATAAACCTAAAACCATTTAGCTGATGTATAGTGACAAGCTCTGTCTACTTAATTTTAGTTTAAAATGTGTGTAGCATATGCATGTCTATGTTAGCTATGAATATGTAATGTGTACATCTATACTTAAGATATGCTTTTATATGCTTGACTAAAAAGTCATATATTTGTAAAAAAAAAAAAATGTCATTGAAATTCTATAAACATTATCCATCCTACACCTGAGGTGTAACTTTCCCTCTCAGTCATGACTCTTTCTGTAAAGCCTTTTCATCAAATTTCTTACAGATATTTTCTCTAATTTGTGAATAGAGAGGTAGAAACTGTCTCCTGCAGTTACCAGAGTGTACAATTTATATTTGATTTATTGATAAACACAGATCTCTCAGCAGTCTGAGTGAATTTCATGTTGACCACTAGAAGGAGCTGTTAACAACGACAAGAGCGCAAGACACACACAGCCTGCACTAACACATGACTCAATTTGTTGTACTGTTTAAGATCATTTTTTTTCATAGCAAAGGATTGTTTTTTTTTTCAGTATGATTGATTTTCACAGTATTCTTTCGTACCTCATTACACACAGTTTACGTTCAGTGTAACCGTATTAGTGGCTATGAGCTCGTTTGCTTGTTAGGTTTGCCAGCATCAGGAGTTTAGCACCTGGTTATCTAAAACAACCTAAAACTAATTCTCCTCAGAATGGGGCAAAGTAGGGTAACCCACACAAATGTATAGACACAGACAGCTGCAAGCTACCTCACTTTGTTTTCCACTATTAAGTCATTGAAAATGTCAGATTATCCTTAACAATGTGTTTGTTTCACCTGGAAAAGACACCCCGCTCAGCTTGGCTAAAAGAGTTCTTCGGAAAGACACATGGAAACATGATATCCTTGCTAATTAGAATATAAACCAGCACATTGTCCTGGTCCAGATTCACAGTCAAATTAGATGATTTGAAGAAGACCAATCAACTGAGTGTAAAAAGACAGATGCTGAAACGGTATGCACATAGTGTTTTTTTGTTGTCATTTTAGTTTGGCTTGCTTTTTGTCCCTTGAATACATTATGAAAGACAACACAGGGGATGTAATCCTAAACACACCAAACCACGGCCAACCAATCGACAAAAAGATGGTAGAGGATCCGCATTAACTCCCACCCCTACACCCTACCATGATGCTGCCGATTGGTTGTTTGTTGTTTGTCATGTTTATGTTCAGATCCCTCACACCACTCTGGTTTGAGTATTACATCCCCTGTGTTGTCTTTCGAGACCGCACAGTGTATCCAGGGGTCAGAAAGCTAGCCGATAAAGGGGAGATGCCTATGATTTGAGACAAATATGAAACCGTGCTAAAATTCTGCAGCATCTCATTGAGCACATTAAAAGCCTGTTCCCCCTTTTTTTTAATTCCACACAGACTGTGAAAATATGCTTTTTTTTCTCTTTTGATCATTTTTTTCTTTTGATGACTGAAGGCCAACAATAGTATCAGTTCAGAATTCAAGTGTAAGAAAACACACACACAAAAAAAATCATAGACTGCAATATAGCTCAGAAACATTAAATACAGTATGTACCATTGTCAAAATAGCCCAGCAGTATTGTGTTGTATTGTGGGCTAATTGATTAATTGAATAATTGTGTTGATTACGAGGATTTTTTTTTTTGGCTCATTCAAGGTGCTTGCTGAACGACCAGCAGGATCAATTGTTAAGAGAATAGAAGGGTTCTATTTTTGCACCATGTTGGCATTTAGATAGAGCATAGTAAACAATTATACAAGACATTAAATCGGATATTGACACATTTTACTTCAAATGTTCCTTCGTCACCTCCAGAAGTATTAGAAGCTATTTGAAGCATAGGACCATCATCACTGGTAATAATTAACTGCCACTGGTAATAAAAAACACAGGTAATAATTGTACTTTTGTTTTGTGAATTGAATTAAAATACTACTATATTTGTAGTAGTAGTACTGCAGCTTGTGTATTCCACAGGCTATCATCAAATGCTAACCCCTGAAATGCTAACATGAGCACATTTGTAGTTAAATATCTGCTTTCCATCACTGGAACATTAAGATACAATTGTAATCTTCTCAATTACCTTCATCTGGAAACAGAAAACAACAGCTTGCTGATAAGCAGTAACAGTAACAGTGCTGTTTTTGCTGATTATCTAAAAATAGGCCTTAACCTTGAAAACTTTCCATGTGTCAAGCTAAAAATAAAAGTAGTTTAGTGAGTCTGACCAGTGAAGCATTTGTTGAACAGTTCCACCATAGAAGAGGGCAGAGGCGGTGTTTTGTACAGATATCTTAATTAATAAATTGGCACCAGTCCAAGGTTTTGTTCACTCTGCTGAATCACTGTGCTCCTCTATGCCATTACCAGCTCGTTCCAACATATGTGTCGGCTCCATTCTCTCTACCATAGTCAGCCAAGCAGGTCAGAGGAACTGATGCATGTTTGACATGCTCCGCTGTCATTGGGTGGCGTCACTATCTAAGTGCAATAGCTTTTTTTCCCTGCTCTGAGTAATCTGTCTTCCTTGACAGCACCTAGCTGAAACTATGCAGTGGGTGCACTACAATGGTGGTATTGTTGAAGACTGTGTTCTCTCTTTGCAGAAAGGTAGTTGTGCTTTGACCACGACTGGGGCTTAGCAGCAGTGTGCTGTGATTTCTGTCTGTGGTCAGGCAGGACATGAGGAAGGGATTTCTCTCTTGTGCTTTCCAACAACAATGTCCCTTCAGAAAACGAAATGAAAGATGTTACCAATAAAAAATGTGCAAATTTTACCCAAATTGTGGAGATTTCCCCTCGTTCCCAGTTATAAGGTCAGTTTAAATTTCATCTCTGTGTCCACAATAGCAGAGTGCTTGAGCCAGAATAGACAAAAAGGCTTTTCAAGGGTGTGCAATTAAGCAGTAAATTCACTGACGTTCTGAAAGAAAGGAAGAAGGCTAAACCACCTTACAAGACAGCTTCATTCCTTTTAGCGTCAGGCCACAGTTTGGACACAGCATTTGAACTGATATTTTTGCTCACTGTTTTTTGTCTTTAAATCCTTAGAAATGTAAATGATAAAAGGCTAAATGATAAACAAATCAAATGAAGAAAGAAAATTGGTAGGCCTAATATGCTAACTCAAATCAAAACAACTATTTGTGATGTGGAAAATACAAGCTTCTCATATGAAATGAAATGTATAACATGGAAAAGCATCTAATTTTTTAATGTTATATTCATGTCAATAGACCTTATTGGAACTAAAAACAAACAAAATATTTCTATTGTCACATTTCAACAAGAAAAGAAGAAAAAAATGGACATTTATATACATAAATTGTAGGGTATCAACAAGTAACAACTAATTTGTAATCATGACAGGAAACCTTATATCTGATATAAAAACTTGGAGGTAGTTCCAAGTCTTCCTAAAGAATGTTTGTGATGAAATGGGCCATTGGAAATGTGGGCCTTGGTGGCGTAGCAGCTAAGGAAACTAGCTAGCATGCTGCAGACTGCTAAGGAAGTCAAGTCAAGTCAAGTCAGTTTTATTTGTCAATTTCTTCACATGTACTTGACATACAAAGGAACCCAGGTAGGGTTCTCCTGCCAGTCTGGTGGTTCCGCTGGCTGGGAGCCGGTAGGGGAGAGAGTTCAGCAGTCTCACAGCCTGGTGGATAAAGCTGTTGGTGAGCCTGGTGGTGCGGGAGTGGAGACTTCTGTATCTCTTACCAGGAAACCAGTTGCCAGGAAACTAGCTGGCATGCTAGTAGACTGTAAAGGAAACTAGCTAGCATGCTAGTAGACTGCTAAGGAAACTAGCTAGCATGCTAGTAGACTGGAAATTGTGGGTTATAATCCTGGCTGCCCTGATGTAACTGATGTAAGTGCTTGAGATTACAGTGTCGGCTTAATGCATAAATATAAATGACATGAGAACTAAAGATTTAATATCTGTCTGCTTCACTTCAATTAATCCATTTTCCAATTGTTGTCAGTAGCTTCTGAGACTCAATGCAGACCAAATCTGTGAATTGGTGTAACACCAACTTTCATGCCCTCATAAGCTAACTGCAAGTTAACTTTCGCCTGCAACCCATCCTTACTGTAGGTGTATTACATTATCATAAATAGTAAAAATAACTTCAAAGAGTAAATAGTAAGATAGCAAAACCTAAAGGATTAACATTCCATTGACTTATTTTAGAAAACATTGAGAAGGCAACAGCTGAAAGCTATAAACTGATAAAACCCATGAGGAAAGAAATGTATGCTTTGGAATGAGCTGGTGATCACAGAGAATTCAGACTGAAGTGAGTAAAGCAGTGAGTCAGTGGAGCACGCATGATGTCAGGCTTGACTGTAGGGGTGCATGCAGGCTGGGCCTCAACACCAGCTTTTGATGTCACAGTGGAATGTTCAAGTGTGACAATGAGACAACCCATCGGAACACATCTGTAGAACTCCCTGCTGTCAGGTACGTTAAGGGCCCGTTCACACGGACACGCTTTTTTAACCTCCAGGCGCTCGATTTCAATTGCTTCCCTATGGAGTGGTGCGTCTTTGAAAAAGTTCCACTGCTGTGATGCGTTCGGCTTTTTTGTCATTTGCGTCTCCTTCAAAAAAACGTGAGGCGCCCAGAGTTGAAAATGATTTAACTTTTGAGGTTGCGTTTTTTATTAACAATGGGCATTACGTGGCAATGTTTACGTTCTTAACCGCTTAGCAAACGCAGAGTTTTTGGAATGGTTGCGACACAGTAGGCTTGGAGGTGAAAAGCGTGTTCTGTGTGAACGGCCCCTAAGAGGAGAGTAAAAAGCCCCAGCCACATACTGCATCTCTCTGCTGCAAAGGCAGCCTGGACGAGGCTGAGGTATAAAAGGCCCTCACTTTATTTGGCTGCTCTGAAACATTCTTTTTGTTCAATCCCACTTTTCCCCCAGTAGGGGTACTTGTACGAGTCTTTGAAACAAGCAGCCGTTCAGCTGATCTAAGGCGTGATGGCCCAGTCTTGAGTGACCCGCTTTGTAGATGAAAGGGATTTTTTTGGTCCTGTCCACTGTAGCCATGACCGCTGATGTTTGTTGGATCACCTTTTTTAGGGCCAAAGAATTTTGTCATGTTTTCACATTAAGTTGACCGTATCCATGGTGAGACATTTTTGTTACCACGAGTGTAGGAGTTTCTTACATCATGCTTTAATACATTCTCTTTGAAAAAAAACTTTACCTAGCTTTTTATCAGTTTGCCAAAGCCCTGGTGGTACTGTATTGCATATTGTATTATGGCAGGGCAATATGTTTGTAATGTAATGTGTGTCCCTCTGTCTGGTAATCAGGTAACACACTGTCTGACAATCAGGTAAGACAGCTGTTGCCAGATGTGACTGAAACTTCACTTCAATGTCAGAGGCCCAATCCCATTGTAGGACTAGGCCACAGTGGACCTACCTAGCAGCAAGTTTTTCTGTCAAATGAGCCCCCTTTCACAAAGCCTTTTAGATTCCTGGTTTTGTGTCTCTCGTGCTGGTGCCAAAACAAGCATAGCGCAACACTGAGGTCACCATTTCAGAGGAACGATGTCTTGAGTTTAAGACTGAAAAAGGTAGGCACTGGATCATAATTAAAATGTATGTTGTGCTCAGAGTATACAGGAGTGCATTAGTGCCACATCCTCTTGGATTTACAACGTACACAGGATAATCCCTCATCTCAGTTTACCATTCTCTCATTGGTCTGCTCACTGCTCTGCTGTCCTAAGTAGCTTTGATAGGGATACAGTCATCCTCTGAAGAAATGAAAAGTTATTGGCAGTTTTTTCTTTGGAAACTAGGGGAAAAGATCTGCATTCTTGTGTCTGTGCAAGAGAAAAGAGAAACCTTAAAAACGGATATCGGAACTCAAATACTGTAATTGGCAGTTAGGTTTGGTTGGTGGTGATATAATTACTTTTCAAATTTGTAGATATGTTACATTTTTATGTCAGGCTCATGTAGTTAACTTTATAAATGTTTGAAATACTGTAAAACATTGAAAACTTTGGTTAAAAAATACAAATGAAAACCTTTTTTTTAGCAACAGTTTATTGTCATTGACCTTCTCTTGTGGGTTTTTAAAACCCTGCAGATTTTAAGGAACTTTGGAAACACTAAACACTGTTGCCTACGCAAGGTCAATTTGAACTGGGTGCAATCAAAACATCCCTAGTAAATAAACGTGTCCCATCTGGATGCAGCCCTGCTGTTGACATTATTGAGTCAGAAATGGTTGAGTATGGTTGGGATGTCTTGGAGTGTTTACAGCGCATCTGTTCCCTCTCACAACTGAACTGTTGTGAAAGATTTATGTTTCAGACCTGACATTAACAAACGCTTGTGATGAGTTGTCATGGAGCTTCCAATTAGTGGTTACACATACAGCAATCTACCCCCAGATATGGAAAGATAATGGATTTTGTCCACAGTTAAATTACTCTAGGAATTAGGATGAAGGCCAATTTTCCATCCAACATTTTTAATAGGCTCAAAGCAAAAAAAAAGACCATAGAGAAAGGACATTACTAGCCAGTGAGATTTAAATACTGTAGAGACTTAAATCGAGGAACACAAGAAGTCAGTCTAAGTGAAACATACAACATTAGTTGCTTATCTTAAATAGAAGTGCTATTGTGCACACCAAGTATGTTGACAAGCCCCTCACCGCTTCCTCTGTCAGACAAGATTTTATAGTCCCAAAACGAACCTATTATGTTTACCTAATTTTAGGGCCATTTCACTACAGCCATTTTCCCAAGAAGTTGCAGGGTACAGCACAGGTCTTACATTGCTAACAAACTTTTGTCTAATCCGTAGACTCAATTTCAGGACTCTTAAGACAATCAGCACACCATCTGTTTTTCTGTAGACATAGTTGTCTATGTGAAATATGTTGTTTATGAATGTATCTCAATAATGTTTAGAATTTTATTACATAACGAATATTTTTCTTGATTTGTGATTTGTGCTCAATGTAATTGGGATCCCCTTTATCTTTATATTCACTTGCTCAGCACAGCACAAATTCTTTCAGTTTGTGTTCAAACGTTTGCATTCGTTTCACACATTTCTCTCACCCCTTTTCAAAACATTTGACACAACTTTCAAGGGAAGTTTCCAAATTCCACTGGATTACTATCCTAAACAGGTGACAGTTATCTGTTCACTGCTGGATAGATGTTCTCTACGTATGAAAGTTCAGTGTGTCTGTGTAAAGCTCCTCCTCAAAAATTCTTCAACCCACAATCACTCACCATGCATATTAGATCCCATCTTTGCTGTTAGGCCAAAGAGGCCATACAAAGTTATGGTGAAAGTATCCACCATTTTATAAAAATGGAAGATCTCCTTTAAAAGACAATTGGGGTTTCTTCAATGTTGGAAGTGCGTTGTATTTGCATTCCTCTGATGGAAGATTATGTTTGGCTGCATGCTTTGAAAGTTTTGTTGCCATTAGAGCCTTTTCTAAGCAAATTGTGTCATTTTGATTTTGAGAATCTGTTTATATCTGTGCATTTTTAGTGACTGCAGATAACTCCAACCAAAATGTTGTATCTTTTGTGTCTTATTTACAAATACTTAAACACGGCCTGCCAGAAAACAATCTAATGTCCAAAAGCTTAAATACACAAAACCCATCGTTTGGCAATAACAGCAGCACAATGCTTACTAAGATAATTCTTGAATAAACACAGAGTGTACGATGACCGATGACACAAAACACGTGCTATAGTATTAGAATCATTTGAATTTGTTAAGGTTGCACTAGCTTGTGTAGAGAGAGAAGATATTTAGCATGTTGAATTGGAGACTGCCTATAAAATGTGCTTTTGATTAAGAAAACTGTTTGGCTAACAATGTTATAGCTGTTTTTTCTGTGTTGAGTTTAGAATTTAGAGTTTAGAATGTATATTATAATTCTAGGTAAATACTTGTTAATGGCAGGGGTGTGGGAGAGGGGTGGTGGTGGTGCTGGTGGGGGTATATCAGAATCCAGTCCTTATTGGATGTCATAAATCCGTCCCTCCAGGATTTCGCGGGCCTTTTTTGTGATTGTTGCGGCCTAAAATACCTGATGTTGCGGGAGCTTTTCCCAAAAAATGCGATGAAAGTTGCGGTGATTTTTAGTTTGTTGTTGTGATTATATTGCGTGAGGAAGTAAAAGTTGCTATAAGTAATTGGGATTTTCCCTTTTTTACTTTTTTTAAAATAAGGAAATATTAAATAATTACTGAAAAAAACATTAAAAGAACAAAGAAACTGAGAAATTCACAATCCACTACTTGCTCCTTTTCTTGAAATACTTTAGCACTAGAATATAAGCAACAAACCCTGAAAAGTTTTACAGCAGGCCCAACTTTTGAAAACATTTAAAAATGTAACAGCATAGTACTTTTTGTCATTGTCCATCTGTCTCACAGGCTATATAGACCTACTGTAACCTACATTTTATTGGTTCCTCTTCTGACCTCTTTCATAAGTATAGCCTATGTGCAATAATATTGCCTGTCTCTTTAGTTATCCTTAGTTGTCTGTATAACAATATATTATAACCAGATGGGCAAGCTAATCAGGAAATGTAGTTACTCCACATCAGATGAAACTTCACTACACCAAAGCTATTTAAGACCAAATGTAGCCAAAAATGACAGTAGTTCAAAACAGCTACATTTCTGATGTACAAAAGGCCTATATTTAATAATCCAACTTTCTTCTAGACTATTACTGTATTGATTAACAAACAGCTCTCTCAATAGCTATACAATAGTAACTGATTAGTATATAGCCTATTGATATGCCTACTGTATGCCTGTTTACTGTGATATGATCATACATTGTGGACTTTTTTTATTATTATGGCATGATTGACGCATCAAATGCATCACATTATTGCAATGAACTGATCTTCCATGCAGCCTAGATAGAGGATTTGCTGCTGTGAGCTGATGCTTGATAATATAACGTGTAATATATTAAGGATCACTTCATTGCCAAAAAAAAGCTAAATTAAGCTATCAGAGTCAGTATACTCATGCTGTAGCTTCACTACAGCCACGCTACTAAATGTAGTTAAACTAGCTTATTAATTTGCATTGAAGCTACTGCCCGACATTGATTATAACTTCGACATTTAATTTAAGACGTGATTTAAAAGGTGTAGAACTTTCTTGCCCATTTGTGATCACTGTTTCTGTCGAAAACATTTTCTTGGTGTTGCTATCCTGACCTGTCTCTGTTGTTTCTTGTCGTCTGGGTCTCTGTTGGTATCATCTTTGCTCCCTGTCTTACTGTTGCTATCCAGTAAAATGTTTGATAAGCCTATAGCTAAATCGTAGCCTATACCTCCCGATTAAATGTGTTAAGTATTTTAAAAACACAGAAGAAATGCCACCACATAAAAAACAGAAGCAAATGCGTAACCAGATGCGCGTTAAACCCGATTGACTGGGAGAATCGGGGTGCTTCAGTGTGGGCTGGGCAATTAGAATGCCATTGATCGCGCTGCAAAGTAGACATAGACGCGTGATTCTAGCTCAGTGTAAAAAAGATGGTTTGTCGACGTGAGCTCGACAAGACCACGCAAATGATCGGCCAATTTTGCGGGAAAGTTGCGGTGATTAGTTAAAATTGCAACATCGCCCTGAATTCACGGGGATAAGTTGAAGTTGCGTTGACGTTGTAAAATCGCAACATCGCGAAATCCTGGAGGGTCTGATAAATAGAGCTGCTGCTGCTGATTAAAATGGCTGCTGTGAAATCGGCCCTCTCGACTCGCTTACTGCTCACTTCTGCAGCTTTAAATAATGAAGCCTTTTGTGTCCCATTACCGTGCTTTCACATAACAAGTCCCTGCAGTTGATCCCTGATGAAAGAAGCCATGCGCTGAGCTTCATCTGAATTGAGTCCTTTGGGCAGGGCCGAAATCCTCTCCGGGAGATAAAAACAATTTTGATAATATAAGGACACTCCAGCATCAGAGACATTCAGAGGATGTGGCCTCACGGACATTGCCTGTGAGAGCTTCCATTGTTGGCCATGGCCCTGCTATCTGTCACTTGCTTGGTTGGGTCCCTCTTGTTACTTTAGGTGTGTGTGTGAGCTTGGTTTGGTCCCTCTGTCAGCGCTCTGCCCTGAGGGGGCACTGCTTTACATGAGCGGTTTAGCTGTGTTGTTCCGACAGGTCGGTGTTCGGCCAGAGGCCACATGAGCCAAAGGCTTTGACTCTCCAGCAGACATTTGATCTGTACGTTTTACCCACAACTCTTCAAACACAAAACCTCTTGTCTTTAACATTCAGTATTTATTCTTGTAATTAGCAAGGCTCTCAGTGATCAGATAAGGCATTAAGAATCATCAGAAGCATTGTTAGGACAACCATCTCAAGCTGATACTATACTTTTACACTGTGACCTGTGTCTGTGTGGACAATGATGTATCCACCATATGCAGACGTCACTCTGTATTGACCTATTTTAGTCAGAGATATTTTACTATGTTTGAGGCATGTAGCTTAGAGAGTAGGCTATTCATCTAGCCTGACTAAAGAAACCATAACCCAGAATAAATTACTTACATGAATGATGGCAGCCCTACAGCATAGCCCAGATATGAAGTATGCACAGTCATGATCAAGTGTAATGAACAATGCATGATTGAGCCATCATCGCAGATGTTTATAAAATCTCTTGTATATGGTTGTAAGTTGCAAGTTTAGAGTATACTTTAACATAATATATATTTAATCAGTTACCCATGATGCATTATGCTCCCAGAGTCACATCCCACAAAGAAAGAAGAAAGAACAGAAAAGAAAACACACTCATAGCCACACTCCTTTGCTTGGGACCTGACACTTGAAAGATTTATCACCTGCAAACAGACTTTCTCCAAACTGACCTCTCGGCCTGCTTAGCCCCCAGGACTCACTGCACTGCGTGTGCTTGGGTTGGGGGATCAAAGGCATCAAAGGGACCCGAAGGTCCTCATTGTCTCCCCCCTCTCTGTCCACCGAGTGCTAACTGTTTTGTTCTGTGTCTGTGTATCTTGCATTCATCAGTGTCGTAATATTGTTTAAAGAATTTGACGGCGTTAAGAGCAGGCCTCAGCAGATGGCTTTTGGCCGTTTGACAGATGTCTCTGCTCAGGCGTCTTGCTGGTAAAGAGGCAAGTAGAGGCTGGGTGAGTCACTGAAAAAGTGCTGATACCCTTCCTTTCATTTCTCTGCCCTGCAGAAAAAGGATGACGGTCGCTCTGCCCGTAAAATGAGTCAGCAATCTATTAAACGCGTGAGTTTTCATGTCACTATTTAAGAGAGCCTTTTATTTTTTTTCCTTCTGCAGTCATGAGCTGAGGTTTTTGGATCTGCAGGCCTTCTGTAATTGTCATTTCAGAACTGTTGATGGTGGATTATTTTCATGGGTGGGGGTACAAAATTGGCCACTGAAAAAAAAGTAATTTTATTTTGAGTAATTCAAACTGAGACATTCTGTTTTTAAATGAAGCTGAAATTATCTCCCCAATTTCCTGTATTCATGCAGAGGTGTGAGAAACAACAAACTTTTGAATCCAAAGCAAAGTAGATTGAAAAACAATACTAAACTGTCTCAAACTATGACTCAGTCCAACATTTGCCAACATTTGATGTGTTTTGTGTTGTAGTTCATGAATTACCTCTCTTTTCTACAATATCTGGATTTTAGAGTGTGTGTGCTTGTGTGTGTGTATGCATGTGTGTGTGTGTGTTTCTGTGTGTGTGCCAATGTGCATATGTGAGCTACTATGAGGTCAGATTATCATTACGTGGGAGGCCTCACACTCCCATTGGCTCTGTGGGCTCCACAGCAGTGACAAAGGAGACAATTAGCAGTTTAAAGAGTATCTGTGTGTGTGATGTCATTGACTGGACGTGCCTAGTTCAGTTACAGCTCTCAGGGTGTCCGCTTCTGGGGACGTGTCCCTTCGTCTCTGAAGGAGGTCCTTAGGGTCAGACGGAGGGACGGTACCGTGAGGCAATTGCAGAGCCGAGAGTATTGTAATACGATTATCCGTCGTGATTTTGTTTGGGAGAGAAAAGCTGTCATCTTTCATGATATTGCGTTGCAAGTGAGAGGTTACAGTATCCGATTAGGTTTCTCTCTGCCCTAGATCATCTTTTATGACACAATACTGATGCAGAAAACATATGAGAGAAGCTTTCTGGAACGGGTGCGTTGCAGCCGCGTGTGGTTGCGGGTCATGCCAGAGTCCTCATTAAGTCTGCGTACAAAGACTTCAAAATTAGCTCAGAAGATTTCCCCTCGCAGTGACAACACTTCCTCCGAAGCACACTGCTCCCATTCGTTCATCTGGTCTGCTCTTCACCATCTGCTCGAAAAATGTCCTCGCACATTATCTGACACGTGCCTCACAAAAGCAATGGGATTGCTGTACCTCGTCGTAGGAAAATGTTAACCTTTTTTCGTGGGTGGTATTTGAGGGCGGTTCCAGTTTAATAAGCAGGGGATGAGTATCTGACTAGATGGAGGGACAAGGGAAAATGAAAACAAACCGTGTCGGAGATGGACAGCCCACTGCCCAGCTTTTTCCCCCCTTCTTCTTCCATTGCTGTGACAAGCGTGGGGTATGTGGGCGCAGACTGCAGTGTCTGGGCAGAACACAGGCTAAAACATGCCAGGATAAGATCTCCTCAGCATGGAGGGCAGGAGAGGAAGCCGTGAAGATAAGCAGACCTGTCAGTGAAAACACTGGCCAGATCTCCCAGTCCACAGCCCCCGTTTCTCCCCCACACCTCCCTACACCTCTCCTCCTCTCCTCTCCTCTCCTCCCCTCCCCATCCCACCTTCCTCTTCCAAGTGCAGCTGGCAACATCGGCGTGTTGGGGCTACGTGAAAGGTGAGGTCTGATAGGGATGCCAATCTCCATCAGATAACCGCGTCCTGGTTAAGACACGCACCCACTGGTGCAGGGGAAAAGTGAGCCAGAGTGATGTCACGCTGTGACATCTGCACAGGCGCCGCCCGGGCTTCTCATGTTCCCGACCCAGTCCCCTAGCCTGACTCCCGAGAGGCGTCCCCCGGCCCCCAGCCACACAACAGCACCTGTGTGGGGGTCTGGTTGGGCTAAAGGACAAATGGACAGGTGTGCAGTTGTCACCACAGAAAAAAGCGTCCCAGGACATGAATGCTTATGGTTAACGCGACAGAGCTTGTGTGACAGGCTATAGGTGGTGATGGACTGTTCCTCACATTGCCAATAAGTGACATGAAAAGCTGAAACTTATTCAGTATTCAGATGGCAGGGAAAGACTATTACAAAAGGATCACTGATATATTTTTTCCACCTCCAGGTATGTAGGAGAAAAAGATTTGCTGAGCATCAGTATGTGTATCTCTTTGCCCAAACATGCAGATGGATGTTTTACAGCGATTGTCTTTCGTGTCATTCTTTTAGGTGTCAGACGCCAATGGATTGAGTTCCCTCGTCTTGACAAATCGCAGACTGAAATGTCACAATCTGGCAATAAATGGGGTGAACACAAATCTCCATTGTGTCTTGGATGCTGAGGTTTTAGAACAATGACAGTGCAATGCTATCCAGTGGTGTTCATTTCCACATTTATTCAAATAAGTATTGAGTTGCAAATGATAGTAATCTTCACAGTGATTTTCCAGTAACTGGAAAGTCCAAAAAAATCAGTGGAAATCACATATTCTGGTTACAGTAAAACTACCAGCTACAGAAACAGTGTGCATACTGAAAAGAGTGCAGAGAGAATGGTCTTTCTAAAATGCAACTAGAAAAATGTTGAATGGTTTAATAACACTGCTCTTTTGTATTTGAGGATGGCCTAATCACACTGCTCAGATTAATAACCAGACATCACACACTGAATCTATTGCCCACCATGCTTCGACTCTGACTCTTCCCAAACAGTACCTGACAGGCAGCATGTAATACGTGTATGACGCCAGGCTGATGTCTTCCACATCGATGGGAAAATGGGAAGGTGAAATGTGAGCCTAGTGTTTCTGGCGAGGCCTGAGTCTTTGTACTGATGCAAACATCCTGATACTCCCAAAGAGTAGATGTGGAAACCAAGCCTTCTCATACAGACAGAGGGATCCACAGTTGAAGTCATGTGTTCATTGAAAGGTGGGGTGGAGTTTGGGGATGGTGATGGTGATATGGATGGGTGGGTGGGGGAGGTGGGGTGAAGTCTATGGGGGGATTTACCCACGGCACTGGGAGAGATAGGATGAAGGAGGACGGAGATCGAGGACAGTTGCCAAATAGATGACGACTATCCCTGCTGCTGACCTTTTGTGAGTCACAGTCGATACGGGAAACAATAACAGAAATATCGGTATTAAATGCTAAGAGCTGCGTCCATCCTCAATGGATGAGGACAAGTTTCCATGTTGTCCTCTCCGGCAATGTAAATGAAACTGACAACTCCTTGTTATTGTTCTAAGAGAGGGAGTGTGTGTAGTGATGAAACCCGTAGAACAGTGTTGTCTTTAATCAAGCTCACATTGACATTCCACACGTTGGCTCATAAACATATGACACAGATGGGAGTCATGTTTGAAAACACAGCATCTTTATTTTTCCCTCCGCCCCTGAGAAACTCACTCTAAACTGAACAATGTTGCTGGCTTCAGAATGTCATTAAACTGTTCTCCTTGTTTCCTTTGTTCCATGACACAGTAAGCCACAACTTTTCACAATTCATTTCTACATTTATGGTCTCTGGTGAAAATGGTTGATGGCTTGACTTCTTTGTCCATGTCTGTTGATCTGTGGTTGAATCGTTGTTCTATGCTACTGTAATTCAGAGCAAAGACACGTCTCATGCTTTTTAAATGTGAGATTCAAAGGCCTGATGGACGATATCCAGATCTTGAATATTTTTTTTCTTAACCTGCTCAGGGTGCATAGTTTACATTACACCTGCAGCAATTTCCCCAGCATAAACTAGGAATGTTTCTTGGATGTGGCATTGTCAGGATAAATATATTACAGTTTATACTCCATGTTTTTAGCACTGTTTTCTTTTTGAACTTTTCTCTTTTAATGTCGCATGATGGTATCTCTGAAACTTTATAATACTTTCTGCAAACTCCAATGTTGTTTTCGGCATTCAAACCTCCAAACCCACTATATCATTGAACATAGTAGTTTAGAACACAGTTTAATCTGTTAACAATATTATGGCCTTTCTGTGATATTTATTATGGAGGAACCACTGGTATTCAAGTTCAGGAATTTAGAATTTGTTTATAACATTCCTCCTTTGGCTGTCCTTCTCTTGTCCTGACTATAGGTGCTTATTTTCATCATCTGAGCATTTAGAGATATCAGAGATAGATAAATGATAGATCATTTAGAGATAGGAATCAGTTTTTCTTTTCTCCAGGTTGGGTAAAAGGGTCACAGCCACGGACACCACCGCTCCACGGACACCACCTCTCTCGCTGACGAATAACCGTCTCCAGCCTCATCACGGCCATGACCAAAAGAGGAGTCCATTTGTTATGTAACCATTCTGTTAAGGTCTGCGAAAACCCAACAAAAACAACACAAAACTACACTGCTGAGCACGACCCACCTGTAGGCTTTGGCCCCCACATACGATGAAGGCACCACTGTGCAGAAAACAAATGGCCAAGTCTGTGTATGGAACAAATTAGTGAGTCACACAATAAGGCCTGACTCACACGTACCTCTCAGCGAATCAAATTCACAAGGCTCTGGGATCAATAAAACTACAGGGGAGACGGACAGGACAAGCATGGTGGGCCTGGTTGCATCTGCCAGCAGACACGGTTGCCCTGCCCAGAAACAGCACTGTCACACTGGCCCCCACACAGGACGTTGCGCCTATGCTCCATTAAGACAAAAAGGCGTGCCGAATGGGGGTTTTGATGATTGTGAACACTGCCTTGTTAAAAATGCTGCCATAATGTACAGTTCGCAACAGATGGTGAAGCAGAGGTCCAAGGGGGATCAGTAATGGAAATTTTAAAGCTCCTTGCCAACCCCCATCGTCACTAAATAAAAAACATAACACTGTGTGTTTAATAGCATTTCCCACCTCTTCTTGAAGTTCTTGAATTTCGTTTCGCATCATGTGGACAGATTTCAATGATTATGTGCATCTGTTGCACGATCATGGTATCACACGTACCCGTGCCCGGCTCTGATACAGATGGAAAACACAACAAAATGAATATATGGAAACCAAGAGCTGCCCTTTTTACACAAAGATGCAATATATCTGATTAGTCATGAACACCTACTTGTTTATTGTTGTGGTGTTAGAGTTGCGCGTGTTAAACGCTCAGCAGATGTCTTGGCAGCTGATTTCCGCTGATCGAAACTGTGCCGCAGAGAAACAAAGATTACTTTAAGCCATCTTTAAGCCTGGGTTTTGAGTCTCCGTGTCCCATGTCAAGGCTACTTCAATTGTCTGTATAAACAGCAATTAATGCAACTGCCATGTTCTTTCAGTGTGGCCCGAAGAATGGGACAGTGCCATAGTGGTGATGCATCAGTGCCCGGGGGAATGAGCAAACCTATTAAAAGAAGCAAACGATGATCTGCAGCAGCCTATACATAAACTTGTCAACACTTTGTCCCAAGGCCGAGGAATTCTTTTGCCCCATTGTGCGAGGGTAATGGTGTGACCATGTGTAACAAGTCCACTAAAACAGCGGGTATTAATTGCTGTCCGTTGACGTGTGGAATTCACAAAACAAAGCTGTGGAGCAACAGGTGCTTGCGCCAATTTGCGGTTCTTTGTGGAGGTTTACACAGTGGCAAGGGGGTGACGAGTGATGCCACATCCCCCCCCCCCCCCCTGCTCCACAGATACCAAGGTCGCCCAAAGAGGATTGTGGCTGCTCACAAAGAATCGGTCATATGACTCAAACCCCCCTCATCCCTCAACACCCCCCAACCAACCCCACCCCCCTTCTTCAGTCTAAGTCTGGAAATGCTCACATTGGGTTTACATACAGCTTTAATCCACTGACAAGCAGTCAGAAAGAGGCGTCTCATTTCGCTTTGTGCCCATGAGGGTGGTGGTTGTGGTGGTGGTGGTGGTGGTGGTGTGTTTGGGGGCTGTGTGACCTCTGAATCACTGGTTTCTGTCACTACCCAACAAGGAACCCCTGCTAAGCGGAAGGGGAATTCTGGGATGATTGTGTGAACTGATTAATCTTGATAAACGCCCAGGGGATTTTTGCCGTGCTCTAATTTCAGTTCCCATGCAAATTGCTTTCCTGATCTGTGACGCGGTGGCAATGAAGGACCTCAGATTCCTGTGTGAAGTTGGATAACTGGAAACGGAAAGTCCCGCAGAGGACAACTTTCCAGAATAGGATGAATCAGAAGTGACGTTCGCTTTGCTTTTGTGTACAAGTAAAACACTATTTCCTCAGCTGCAGAGCTATCTGTGGTCATGACAGCACTATCAAAACCGATTGGTAAAGATTTATCACAATCCATCTTGCTGTCAGATGTTAACCACATTCATTTCGAACCCTCAAAGGATGCTTACCTGATTTTATTTCATTTATATTTGAATTACTTGACTACACTTCAAGTGATGAGGACTGACTTGAGCAGATTTCACTTGGTCAGTGAAAAACTGTGGCATGTTGAGATCTATATGCTTTGCTTCTAACTGTGTTAGGGTCTGATAGTCCTGCTCAACATGTGCACTGAATTTATGTCAAAATCTTTAGACTTCTCCACATAAGCATGTAATGATGTGTAATTGAGTTCAGGGCTTGGCAAAACACACATAGGTCATTTCATGAGGAATCAGCACATTCATGTCAGCAAGTTTCAGTGCAACGGCATGATTAGTAAGTGTGCAGTAACACAAAGAAAAGATGAGGTCAATCTTTTCTTCTTCTTCTTCGTCCCTTCTTTGCTGTAATTCTCACTGGATGACGTGGACGTGTCTGCATAGTTCCACCTCTGGGGAGTTACAGTCTGTAATCTGTAATCAGAGGAAATCTCTTATTGGAGTGTCAACTATGCCTTGTCATACAAATACATTCCGAGCTGTCTATAGTTTTCAAAAGTAATTTCAGGAGGTAGATATATACTAGGAATTGTATGATCTGTAACACTAATAAGATTTCTCCGCAGTTTTTTTACAAGCTGCCAAATGTCTCTAAATGTTTTACATCTCCTGCACTCATTATTGACTTTCCCAGCTGTTTCTCTAATGGAGTTCACTCAGCTCTGATTGCGAACTTGAAGCTGATATCTCTGTGCTATTGCCACTGTACTTTACCCCTCCACAGCTTGCTCCTGTTCTCTCAGAGAGAGACTATGTACTGTAGCGTGGTAAGGTACAGTGACTGGAGGATAAAACCAAACACATTCCAGACAGAGTTTATTCAGAGTGAAGGTTGTTGGGAGGGAAAAAAATCTATGGAGACAACCTTGCCAAATACAAAACAGCCCCAGGTGATTACGTCCAGTCCTGTCTACAGCACTGATACTCTGGGAGAAAAAAAGACTCTTCATACCAGCAGTCGCTGTTTTATCCGAGCAATACCACCCAGCCATTCCGAATGGCACACAAGTTTAAAAAAAAAAAAAAAAAGCGATTGGGGAAGATGTGCATGCGCTTGACATGACCAAAACAAACAAGTAAACAAGTAAACAAAGTAAATGACGTAAATGAGAAATTCCACAAGGCTTCTCTTTGCCTGAGCTGATAATAAGAATAGCGCTTTTGACCAGAAGCCTCAGACCCACCCAGACTGGGGTGTATATTTGGACACAGGTCTCTCCATAGACCTGTACTTATGGCTTTTTTATTTGCGCTGCATGCTGATAGAATAAGCAGAGGGAAGAATGGCCGCATGTGCATGTGGGGGCATGTCTGGGTTTTCTGTAAGGGTAGATGTGTTACTACCCAAAAACATCCTAATGACTAAAAATGATTTATCAGGTCATATTTTCTGACAAGAGATATGTATAGCAAAACTACTGACGTCATAAGACATCATAAATATTTTGTTATTTACTTCCTTAACAGTGTTCAATGGTGTCCCATTTTGCATGGATATACAGGTGAATTCACCTTTTGTCATGGGTCACATGCTAAATGTTAATGACAGTCACTGAAGACAAAAAGTACAATAGATTTAACACTAAACAAAAACTCTGTGATAGAGACAAAAGCCAACGGGTCTAATGTGTTCTGGTCTGTGTGTGTTTTCCCCACTAAGTCAGGTGACATTTCCAATTTGACCCCTCCCTTGTTCAACATTGATTTGAGAAATCATGCTCTGACTTTCTGCACGAGATGGATGATGTTGTGTGACAGACAGTCTCTCATAAACAGCTCTTCAGGCGTGACACACATGTGGTGTTGAGAGTATTTTGATAGAAAGAGCGATTATATTTGACCTGTTGAATGTCACTGGCTCCCCAAACTGTCTGGCTGTCTGCGAATCTTGACAGTCTGCCTGTGGTTTGGCGTTGCCATTGTGATAATCCATTCCAAGCATTTATCAGTAACAGTACCCTGCAAACAAGGGCGTGGGGTATCAGTATTGAGTAGCCAAGCCAGCCCTGTCACCTCCAGCCCTGCCGCCGGTCCTAACTAGTGATGGGAGGCTGTCAGAGAGGATTCCTCCCTTCAGCGTACACACTGGAGCACAGTAATCCCACTGGGGCATTAGCATTAGCAGTGGCTATCTCAGTGAAACACACACACACACAAACACACACA
>JAGFZM010001593.1:48588-58999 GCA_017657215.1 Limnothrissa miodon
ATAGAATGCAAAAACTATGGGTAGAGATGTGCATGAGTGTACTGTGGTACAGTATGGGGTGTGTGTTAAGGTAGTGCAAATGAGCCAGTAGTGCAACAGTGCAAATGAGTCCAGTAGTGCAGCAGGTTAAATAAATATGTGCAATAAATATGTGCATATATAAAATAGGACAACAGAAAAAATAAGCTATTTGGCTTAGAGGCTGAAGAGGGCAAAAGGAGCTGTCTACAATACTGTTACTATCTACAATAATGTTTTCTTTGTTTGTTTAACAACCAAGAACAGCTGTAAAATGGAGTTTTCTTTACAGAAAGTAAATAGGTACAGTATTCATTACTTGGATATGGATCGGAATTAAAATGATTGCATTATTAAAATGATTGTCAACTGTGATGCACTGTATCTGAATCTGTATATGTCTAGATAATATAATCAAGTGTGGCAATGAAGGAACTACTAGATTACTAATAAGCAATCTGTGTGTCATAGCTATTAAGCTTCTCTATTTGGAGGGTGCAAATCAGAGTGGAAATTTGAATAGTTTACACAGAAACTGTAAGAAATGCAGCAGCAGGCATGTTCATGTTCATGCGCTGGGACATTGTAATGAGAAATGACAACATTGTAAACACATTCAAATTCAATTCAGACGTCCTGTTGTGCTTGGTCTGCTCTCAGGCTCCCAACAAACTGAACATCCACAGTGAGACTTGCTGAGCATTTGGAGCAGTGAGGTGGGTTAGAACTATGGTAGAGTAATTTGTAGCTAATTAGCTAGTTTCATCATGACATACGTAATGCTTGCATGGACAACCATCCACATGTAAAAAAAAAAAAAAATACTTTGCTCTAACATAACTGATTGCAAATTGCCATCTTATTTGTCTGACTATCAGAAACCGTTCTTAGTAACATTTATTAATCCGGATCATGTTAGTAAATTAACTTGCTTTGAAGCTGATATGCCTTCTGAAAGACTGTTGCGAAATGTCAAATTCAAGACGAAATCAAGCGAGCTTTTAGACATTTCTGTTCCCTCTGTGGTTGTTTAGATTATGTAAGGCAAGGCATTTGAAGGCAAGGCAATTGAAGGCAAGGCATTTGAAGGCAAGGCAAATGAAGGCAATGCAATTGGAGACAATGCAATTGAAGGCAAGGCATTTGAAGGCAAGGCATTTTTTGACTTGCTTATGACAGGACAGTGCATGCAGTTTTATGACCGAGGACTGAAATAAACCCAGTGCCTTCTAGGCACAGCACACTCTGGTCATCCAACAGGACAAACTCTGGACTGGCAGCGCTGGAGAGCAGCCAGGCCCAGAGCCACAAACCAAAAGGAGAAGAAAATACAACCCCTATACGTGGCATACAGCTGCATAGTGCACAGCTCCACTAGCATTTACACACAGTGTGTGTGTGTGTGTGTGTGTCTTGCTTACGGAACTGTCAAAAGGACTGCCGTGTGTTTTTCTCCCAGGGATTGACGTGTTAATAGCCTTCTTAATGAGCGAATTACAGGTGAGGGAATTGATTTCACGCTATCTCATATGATGACAGTGCTAATTCAGGTTCCTCGTCTTCAGTGATTCTTCAGTACAGGCGGCCCCCTCTCTCTGTGTCCTTATCCTTCACAGCAGTTCATTCAATAAGATGAGGGGGTGGGGTGGGTCTTTTGAAGTTGTTCATTAAGTATTCTCTGCGGATTACTGCACAGTTTGCTTGATTAGAGGTGCTAAATAAGCTCCCCTGACATTTGCAAGTTTCTGGGGGTACGAAGCGAAGGTGGCATGCAAGGCTGGAACCCGTGAACTTTTGAACTTCCTACCTCGCCATTGGCCTCCTCCCTGGACGTGGACTCTCTCTGCCTTTGTGTGCTTACTGAAGATTGAATCTGTGAAGGTTGGACTTTGGTTGAACTTTTCTCATTACCCCCACACACCCCTCCATCTCCTCATCAACACACACACACACACAAACAATTGTCGCCTCAGACGCTATTTTGCTATCATTTGCAGCACTTGTAAAGAGCTTCAACAGTGCTGTGAGTTGGGCACCAAACATCTCAGTCAGATATTCCCTGATGCACCCTGTCTAACCCAACTGAGACTTTTCTTATTGCCCCCATTCGCCTCTCCATCACACCATCCACATACACACACACACAGCACCATGTGCAAATCAACCCCCAGCATAGTGCATGTCACAAACAAACAAAAAAGCACTTGTATCCCTTATAATATTACTTTCAATTACAGTTTGCCGTTGGTCTTCCAGACAAGATATAAGTGCAGATTTAGAGTCACGCTCCCAGAGAATAATGTGGGACTTAAAGGATTTGGATTTCACATCATGCCTGAACACCTGGTCCCAATTATTTATCCTTCAAATCAGGCATTCAGGAGCAGCTGTTTTGGCTGGGAGGGATCCCGTTCGCTGACTGGAAGGGAAGAGATGAACTTGCCTCTCGGATATTTGGCTCCAAATCTAGCCCACTGCCATCACCCTGGGTTGCGTTCCAAGGAAAGAAATGGAGATGGTACACCCTTAACCTCAGTAAATGGTCTCAGATATCTTGGCATCCACCAGGATAGCTTGTTTAAATATTCATGATATATTCACCCTTATTAGAGTGTCGCTCAGGATTTTGAAAGAGCACTGTGTGAGAAAGACGGATAGAAAGACAGAGGGATGGAGAGAGGGAAAGAATGAGAGACAGCACGCTTGCGAGGGAGGGAGGGGGAGAGAGAGAGAGAGAGAGAGAGAGTTGTGGCTCTGAAAAGCCAGTAGAAGCACTTGAAAAGACTTTTTCTGTTGTCAGGCTTCTGTCATCACCTCAGTGGAGAAGCTCAGAGTGGAGAAAGGACATGTGACAGTGCTTACTTGAGACAGACCCAAGTCCTCTCTCTGTGTGTGTGTGTGTGTGTGTGTTGATCAGAACTGGCTCCGGGCCTTGCGTAAAGACCAATCATTATGCTTCATGCCATTTCCTGCTCTGTTTTAAGTCATCAGGAATCTGTTTGTGTACCAGGGTTTTGTCACTCTGCCTTTTTTAGCCTGTAGAGGAAATAATTGAAAGGTCCACACATGAAAATCTTACAACCTTCTTTGGAAAAGCTATGTAAGCAATGAAGCATTTTCCATTATATACTTACCATGCTTAATCCTTTTGTTTAATTTTGCATTCATTTAGCAAAATCTCTTAAATGAAGAAGTTGCTTCCCAAAGTCCAAAGTGCATTTTATGGATGCAAAAGCATGAAATAAAAGTAATGCCGTATTCTACAGATGTGGGGACAAAATATGTCTGACACACACGCATATTTAAAACCTAGAGCAAAGTGTGAATAGTGACACTTTAGTCTTTACAGATGTCAATAGAAGTGGTGTCTGAAATGTTTGATTTTTCTTTTTTGCCTCCTGTTGGAAATTAAGTAGCAACCGCAATGTGTTTCACCCTTCTCCAAAAAGAAAACAGTCACACCAGGAATAACCCTTTCATTTGCGTGTTTTTAAAATTCCTCAGAGTCAATAGATTTAAAACAAAGCCCTGTAATAAAGTCCCTGCACAGGCTCATCTGGATCACATATTCGTGTGGTTCATTATTCAAAGAATTTTCTTGTTTTATTGGATTCTAATGAAGAAAATAACACTTAGCTTTTTTAAGAAAGCCAAAGACATCGGGACCAGATTCATGAGTTCCTCATGAGAACCTGCGGGGTCTTGAGGCCCGGTCCTTGTAAAGAACCGTAAGTGCACGCTCTCTCTCCCCAACCCCTCAACCACCAGCACCAACTGCAGTCGCCAGTCCTCCACACATCCGAGCTACTACGGCTCAGCATCATGGGATTAAGACACCATCGGCGGGACACGGGCATGCAGGGGTGGGTGGTTGGGTTGGGGTGGAATAAAATTCAATTCAATTCCATTTTATTTGTATAGTTCACTATACAAAAAACATGTCTCATAGTGCTTCACAGCAAAGAGCACCAATGAGCAACAGGGGCTTTCTTTTTTTTCAAATCAACAAACAATTAAGCAAGAGACAAGGGGTTCCTTCCACCTGTTCCTGCCAATGAGTCTGACTGTCATTCCCTCCCGCAGTCAAGCTGGGCAGCTGGAGGTGCAGGCGGAAGCAGGATCCGCGCTGGCGACCCGGCCATCTGGAAAAGAGCAGGATTCCAAGGCTGACGGAGAGGTGGAGAAAAGTGCTTTTCTGTCTGTGCTGCAGTGCTGTCTGTGATGCTGTGCTGTCTGTGCTGCAGTGCTGTCAGTGCTGCGGTGCTGTCTGTGCTGCAGTGCTGTCTGTGCTGCGGTGCTGTCTGTGATGCTGTGCTGTCTGGGCTGCAGTGCTGTCTGTGATGCAGTGCTGTGCACGGTGATTTGTATTATGGCTTCTCAAAGAGAACAGAAAGAAATGTGAGCTTTCTCTCTGCCATCGCCGTCTTCTGATGTCCCAGGCATTTACAAGCATGAGCGCCAGAGCTGGCAGTGCAACCCTGAGTCTTCCAATGAGTCCTCCAATGAGTCTTCCAATGAGTCTTCCAATGAGTCTTCCAATGAGTCTTCCAATGAGTCTTCCAATGAGTCTTCCAATGAGTCCTCCAATGAGTCTTCCAATGAGTCTTCCAATGAGTCTTCCAATGAGTCCTCCAATGAGTCCTCCAATGAGTCTTCCAATGAGTCTTCCATACAAACAGACCTCAGCTGATATTCAGTGCAGGGGGAATTAGGGAAGAGCTTTTGATAGTAAACATACGTTTGTAACTCTATTTATTAGCCCAATAATGGAATGGTACACCACATACAAAAAGACTTTGTGATGATATAATAAAGCCCAACTTGGCACACATCACGTGGATGCTTGTGAGAAACCACCACACAACTCTGCTGTTTCAAATAAGCAACTGTGATAGGGTAGTGAAAGATGCAAGCCACAAGACAGCAGCCAAACAACCCTTGAAGTGAGAGGGATGACAAGCATCAGAAGCAGGGAGGCTCCTTGGACGGAGAAGACAGAACTGATAACAGTCTCTCGTTGTCTGGAGGTGCCCCAGCAGAACAGTGACTCTGTCATGGGCAGAGAGCTCACGACTGCTCTCAGACCCCTGATTATATGTGTGAGTCTGATGATGCACTCATCCTGCCGAAAGCAGGGGCCTGTTGCTGAAGTCTTTTGGAAGGCAGAGGCAGAGGGCTCTCAACACTCAAGGGGAGATGGCGAGTGACAGGAGCAGGCAGAACGGAGCTTAAGTGTGTGAAAATTAGGCCCTGATAACAGGCTTTGGGAATACTTCCATGGCTGCCTATTTGTTTTTACCAAGACTGTTGCTAGGCAATAGGCTGTCTACATCTAAGTACAAAAGATACCAGTTTGCGCAAAGGCTTTGTAAAATGTTCGAAGCCTCTTGCATCAGTCAATATATAAAAACACCAATTGAAGTCACCAAGTGACCCCAAAGAACATTCCATTCTAATACTTACTGTTGTGCCAGAAAAAGAAGGAAATAGATCAGACCTTTCTTTTCCAAAAGCCACCCCATCTCCTTATCTTACTTTTGATGGTTAAAGGCAAACGAAATTATAAAAAAATATTAAGTTAATCAAATTCTTTTTAAAATGACCTTTTAGTTCCAGTAGACAAACAAGTGTCGTCTGCACACTCACAAACCCACACCACTCATACAAAACACATGGAAGGCCCAGCAGGGCAAGAAAGACATTCCAGGAAGTGGACGATGTATGGAGCAGAGACTAAGAAAGTGTCCAGGCTGAATGGTTGATCCATTGTGCATTCATGCCCATCTGTATTATCTGGGGGAAGAGTGCCATTTAAAATGCTGGCTCACTGACTTACTTGGGCCCCTTCTCCGGGGCCGTCCTGTCTCTCCCGAGGCTCTCTGCTGACCCATCAATCACCATGACAACTCCTGAGTAAGTATTCAACCTTCAACCCGGCAGCCACCCCCCAGACACACACACACACACATACACACACTCTGCTCTGTGTTTTTAACATGTCCCTGTCTTGAGGAGACGGCAAGGTGGAGGCCATCTGTCATAATGTGCATTAGCCTTCCACAGGGGCTTGGCCTGAGGCTGCTGTATTTTTCAGCACCATCTACACCATTATCCGCTGAGTGTTCAGACACTTCACACAGAATTTGTCTAGGCTCTCTGAGAATGTAAAAAATGATCTCTCTCTCTTTCTCACTCTCTCTCCCTCCCTCTCTCCCTCCCTCTCTCTCTCCTTCCCTCTCTCTCTCTCCGTCTCTCTCTCTCTCTCTTTCTCTCTCTCTAGCTGCCTCCTGCTCTCTGTGTGTATACACGTAACCGGGGGGTGCGTGGTCCCTGTGTGTGTGTGTGTGTGTGTGTGTCTGAGGGGAGGTTGGGGGCAGAAAGTGAGGCTTTGCTCAGTTTATCACCATCATGATGGGCTGATTAAAATAAGGGGGATTACACCAAGACTGGTACTAGCCAGCTCTGACCTTGTGGTTGAAAGAGCAGCTAGAGAAAAAAGGCCAATGTTAAAGCTCTTGAGTGTAATCCATCTCTCTGAAGCTCTCCTTCTCTTGTGCTTTATAACTTAAGGAATTAGCAGAGCGCACTAATCCTGGCCCAGCTCCAAACTTTTGGGACTGTTCAAAAATACTTCTCTCTCCTCCACTCCTGCTTTTGCTCTTTCACTTCCTTTTCACTTTTTTTCTTCCAGGCCTCTTTGCTCAGCCGAACTCTTCTCCTTTCTCATCAGCCATCGGGGAGGCCTGTAGAAGAGAGGCAACTATACATGCCACAGAAGTAATAGGAAAGGAAGCAATAAAATCCTATTGGTGATGTGAACAGCAAACTCATTTCCAGCTCCCACCAGCAGTGCCCACACAAGTTCTTCTCCACGCATGTGTCCTTTGTAGCTCAGGGGGCTTGGTGCTTTTAGTCAGAGCTAGCTTACTTCAAATGTGTTGGAACAGGATGAAAAAGCTGTGAATGTTTCCCAGGGATTCTATTATCATAATCCTCATAACTTAATCTTTAAAAGTTAGTGTGAAAAGATGTAGATAAGGAATTGACTTGTAAATTGTGAGAAGATGGTTTTTGATGTATAATAAGCATTTCATTTTGGCCAATTTTGACTTTTGTGTGTGTGTGTGTGTGTATGTGTGTGTGTGTTTTTAAATAAAGCTGGTGAAGTTTTACACTTGTTTATTCACTTTTAAAGCCCCTTCCCATTCCAGATATTTAACTATATGACAGAAACCAAAATGAGGAAGAGAAAGAGTGTGAAGAGAGAGAGAGAGAGAGAGAGAGAGAGAGAGAGAGAGAGAGTGTGTAAGAGAGAGGGAGAGAGAGAGTGAGGAGAGAGAGAGAGAGAAAGAGTGTGAGGAGAGAGAGAGAAAGAGTGTGAGGAGAGAGAGGGGGGGAGCATTTTACTGGACAGTAATCAACCCTGAATGCTCAAATCCTATATGACCCCTGAGTTGACCTGTGGAGGGGGTTTGGTCTTCCTAGTTGGGCTGTTTCACCCATCCTCCACCATCGGTGCTGGAGTTGTTCTCCACAAAAGAAAAGGACCAGGCTTTGGCCTAAGCCCCGCATCTCTCACCTAAGAAAAGAACCAGGCTTTGGCACCTAAGAAAAGGAGGGAAGGAGGAGTGAATGAGCAATGACTGAAGAGACTGAATTATACTCTCAATGCCCACTGGAATCCTGCCAGACGATTCTGGAGCGCTAAACCGCGTCCTCATGACTCAATATTTGATGTGGCGGAGCTGCTCAAACAATATGCTCAGTGTTACAAAGAACATGGGCCTTATCTGAACAATAATGCCACCCTGTCAAAGATAAACATTTATTGAAACGAAACAGAAGAATCCATCAAACCACCTTTATTTTTTTACACAACAATGGAAAATAATTACCATGCAGGAGTGATAACATATGTTCATGACTTAATGGACAATGAATTAAAAACCCTGTATTTGATAGTATTGTGGGCCACATTTCAGTACTACATGTATTATTAAAATGTTTAGAGACCAAATCCTTACATTAGATTACAGTTTCTTGTTGATTTGTTAGAGTTTGACATATCTCTTTCAGTCTGAAACACAGCTGTTTGGCTATGTTTACATTTAGCACTGTATATTGTTGCATGCAAATATTGATTCTCTGATTATGCCAGAGAACACATAGTTTTGTAATACTATACCATTTGATATGTTTACTCAGGAAGGTAAATAAATACTTTGTGCAGAGGGTACTAATTAAGAAAAGTTAAAGAGATTTAGAGAAGTCCTATGGTCTCTTGCATGTGAAATATTTCATAAGCTATTTGTTTTTGCCCTCCAGAGGACAACATTACATTGTTTCCAGGATATGGCTGCTTCTGTTAAAGTAATCCCTCCCCATCCGCCTCCACCCCCCACCCCAAAGCAAATAGGAAGATTGGGACGCGGGTGCTCCGCTGAAGTCTGAAAACATGTGAATGGGAAACCCTTATTGCTATAGCAGATTAACTGTATGTTATGATAAGATAGCCAATTATCTGCACAAATTACATGCTGTGACCCTGAGGGAAACACATTTGTGAATTGAATCCCTTGGTTGTGGGGTACTGCTTCCTCTGTTGCTACGGCAACCGGTAAGCAAAGTTATCTCTTATTTCAGGGCTTCATTGTATTGCTGTATTTCCTCTTTAAACCGGAGACCTTATGGAGTCAGCTTCAGCAGGAAAATGCAGCTTAGTTTATTACTCGAGCTTTATTCCAGCATGACTTGTTGACCCCTGCAGCAACATTTAATTAAAAAAAAACCAACATTTATGCACAGCATGACACACAGGCCTGTTTATGTTATATATTTAGCAGACACAATTGACCATTTCCCTGAGAGCAGCTAAATTTACTGGTCTCAGGTGGATCCACGTCAGAACCAGCTCTGGCAACAGAAAAGATAGAGGTGAGGAAAATAGACCTGTGTCTGACTCAAACACTCAAATGCTACTGGATGGTGAAGTGGTGTGAGCTGAGCAGCTGAGCGGATGGTTGGCAGGGTACGATGCTCATGTGTAGGAGATCTGGTTATTGAAAAAAAAATAACTAGTGCTTCTTTATGTTAGGGACAAAATATGTCAAGTAACTCTTGTATGTATGCAGGGTCTTGAAAAACAAACTCATCCAGACCCATACCCGTGGACATTCATTTTTAGGTTTCTGTTGTAAACAGGCTTTTCCCTACTCTGGCAGCATGTCCTGAAGGTATGACACTGCAAGATGTTGACTATTGAACACGTTGGACATCAGGCAACTAGGTTTCTATGTAAACTTAAGTTGTGTGTAAGAACATTATAAGAGTACATATCTTTGGCACACTGTCTTTGCAGCATATTTAGCTATTTCCTTTTATAAGGATACCGTCCCTGATACATACCTGTTTTAAACCCAATTACAAACTAAACTCATGTATTTTTAACAACTACCTTTTCTCCTGGAGCTGCCCTGGCACTGCCAGATGAGTGCTTGGTGGGTCTACCAGCTCAGAGTAATCCTCACAAACATGCCCACAACAGCACTTTAACCCTCAGTGTAGTTGATGATAAAGGTCTGAGATTCTCTAAAACATTCTTTCATTTTCTCTCTGCTCTCAACATCTGTCACAGCAGTACACAGTAATACCTTATAGAGAGATGAATGCACGATAAATGTGAATTTTATGTTTGCATAAAATGTCTGTTTGTTATCCGGCCAAAAAGATTTTACGAAAAGAAAACAGGATGAGAAGAGTTGAGTTTTTCTCACATGATATAATACTTGAGCCCATTTTTTTCTTTCAAAGTTTAGTTTTGATGATGCTATACACACTGATACCTGTTTTTATGTTTGCTCTGATGACAAAACCAACAGATACCACATTAATTTATGATTGGCAACTTTATGTTATTAAAGAGGAATTTCTCTTTCTCTCGACTGCAAGGTCGGGCCATAATTTTCAGGCCCATAAACTCCTGCGGAGCTGCGTAACGCCCAAAGGCCTAACTACCGTGGCTGAAACAGCACCTTGCCTCTGTGTCTCCTGAAAATAGTTGGACACTGGAAGACTCATCATTTTGAGCTTTCAGTGGAAAACATTTTTAGAATGAAATGATATACACCAACCACATTATACAGTAATCCTCATAGCCCTCTCCAAATCTATCTCCAGAGAGATAGATGAAATAGAGATGGATGCATAAAGAGAGAGAGAGAGCGAGCGAGTGAGGGAGAGAGAGAGAGAGAGCGAGTGAGGGAGAGAGAGGGTCTGTGTAAAAGGGCTGTGCTAATATTTTGCATTGTCACACTTCTGTATCCCCCGGGCAGAGAGAGCTAATGGAAGCCACTAGTGCTATTTCATTGGGTATGGTTGGGTTATTACGCTGCCA
>JAGFZM010001593.1:67805-78335 GCA_017657215.1 Limnothrissa miodon
TTTTGTTCTTGGTGATAAATCAAATACCACAAATGTTTTAGAATGCACTGGGAATTTGAAAAGTGGAATCCATGGTGGACCAATGGATACATCAAAAACTAGATACCACTTTAACTGTTGGTATTGGCTTTCTTTCTGCCAAGGACACAAGCTGTATTCAACAGTGATGGTGCCATAGACTTCCAGTCCTGCTGACGAGTTTATGATTGGGCCTTAGGATTGAAGCAGAACAAACCATTATTGCACAAACAGATATAAAACAATTTAATGGTGGGGCTGGAAAAGTCATTAAAAAGACAAAAAAGGGAAAAAATGGATTCGAGAGAGGAGACTAATAACACCATGTGCCTTGTGAAACAATTATTAAAATCAGAAACACAGCATATAACCCAGAGTTCACCAAAAACAGAATAGTATAAGCACAATGTTAACTAGCCTGTCAAGGAAGCCACAAAATAAGACTGGCTTGCGCGAATATATTCCAGCCAAGCCCTTGAAGGAAGCTAAAACTATGTGTACACACACACACACACACACACATGCACAATACACACACACACACACATGGCCTTGTGGACTGAATAAAGATGTAGCCAAGAGAAAATAACATGTTGTTCTTTGTGGGAGGAAATGTATTTGCTTCTCCAGCACCAGCCTTGTCTCAGTAACCTGACCTTAACCTATAATCCATGGCACTGCAGTGTGTGGAAGATGCCTTAGAACAGTGGCTAACATTAAAACTCTCTCATGTTTGTGCAATCAAGCGAGGAGACGGCTACTGTATTTGGAAACACTGTCAGGATCGCCCGTGACTACGATGAGATATCAAAGCGGGCCTGTCGTAGCTGGAGTCTACAACCGTTCACGCCTTAAGAATGCTGGAGATAATTAGTGACCTCTGACCTTTGGCCTCCCCCTAATGATCAAGGAAGGATATGTTATAAGGCCAAATAGATTAGTTGCAGTTACCATATATATATATATATTATAGGCTAATTCTTATAGACAGACAGACAGACAGAAAGCCAGGCAGACAGATAGATTGCATTATCATGCTGACATTGCTGGCTGCCTGAAAACCATGATTTATCTTTCCAGTCAAACTTTATATATCTCAAAGTCTAGACCAATTTAATTCTGTTTTTGCATTAAGGATAAAGGTAGTAATACTATACTAAAGTGTATATTTATCATGCTGTTTGGATGCCATCAACCAGAATGGGGAACAGCTCACAGAAGCAAAAGTTCCATGCATAATACTATCTGAATATTTTTTTCTTACTTATCTTTTCAGCTGTACCAAATGATTTTTTCTAGTGTCCCATTAGGCTCTGTGTATATTTGCAATTGATGCATTTCAAATGTATCAGTATTGATTATATTTGCAATTGACTAATTCTAAATGTAGTGTGGAGAATCACAAACTGTTGCAAGGAGAGACTGTTGTTTTGATCTCCGTTCTGTCCAGTAAAATCTGTAAGAATCTGGTAATGACACCGTGGCCAAGCATTCCTCCGAGAACCGTCTGGAAACAGACAGGTGTGCGTGTCATCCTCTCCACATCGCATCAAGCTGTGCAAGCATATTAGCATTCTGGTGACATGGAATGGCAACAGGATCCGGGTGTGTGCCCATGCATCTGAAACCAGAGTTGGTAAACATTTATCCCGCAGCACAGTGAAACCGGGGCACTCGTGGCCGGCCGGCATAGGGGCTTATGGGCGCTTGTGATATATGGTTTCGGGACTTGAGCTATTGGGTAGCTGAAGAATGCCGATACTGGCAGGCTGAGATTCCAGCGAGGGCTCGCGTCAAGCTTAGCTTTCGCACATCGCGTCAAGCCGGAGTGAGGCAGCAGGAATGTGGAGAACGGAGATGGCTGCTGCAGTGGACTGGCGGTGGCTCCAGGCCAAAGGCCAACCATGCTGGAGATTAAAGAAGTCGACCCAAAGGCACACATGTGCTCCCCCTGCATTCTCAGCGGGGGTGCAGACAGACGCTGGACATGTCAAGTTGCATTGGGGGATCTTACAGTGCACAACGCAAGTAAAAATTGCACTGCTTTCTGCATCATGTGATAAATAATGAATATAAAACTTAGAAACAGGGCCAACCACAGCCAAAAGTGTCCTCTGTGAGGAGACAGAAGGGTGCGTCTTCCACCCCCTATCTCTCTAGCTGTAGGGCACTTTCAGGATGAATAGTCAATGTTGGGCCAACTCATATTTGGCCTCAGATATATGAAACTAATGTCCCATGAAACCCTGTTGACTCATTTCCAGCTTTAGTTGTATAGCATGTCATAATACCTCGCAGGGTAGTTTTGCATTTGCAGTCCAAACCCTTAAACTCTTCCCAACTCTACTTCTTTTATTTCTGTCTTTTCGATACAATTTGGAGATGTTGTCTTTTTTTTAATCGAGCATCAGTTGCAGTAAGAAAAGACTGAGAGTGTCCATCTGTTGCTTCGACCACATCAGTCTGTGTAGGAGCCAGTGATAAAGGCCCATCAGTCTGTTTAGGAGCCAGAGATAAAGGCCAGGAACGGAACGGACCACCACGGCATCAGCGTATTTTCTGCATGAGTAACCATGGTGATGATCATAATATAACCTCCGGAGAGCCTTTTGAGATGTGTGTTAGAAGAAATAATTGCAGCCTAAAACAATGTTGCAATGATCCAGTGTCAGAAGTGTACATGTAGGTGTTCATAAATTACGCAGGTGAAAAATTCAGCATGATATTTATACCTGCTGTTTTTTGTTTTTTTTTTCATGAGGGAAGCCCTATAGCCTAAAGCAGAGTGGGAGTGTGTGTGTGTGTATGTGTGTGTGTGTGTGTGCTTGTGTGTCTGTATGTCTTTGTGAGTGTTCATGAGTGTGTGTGAGTGTGTGTGTGTGTGTGTGTGCATGTGCACATGTTCATGAGCGTGTGTGTGTGTGTGTGTGTGCATGCATGAGTGCAGGCATGCGTGTGTGTGCGCGTGTGTGCTCATGCAAAAATTCTTCCTTCTCTACTAAAGTGTATATATGAGCACCTACAATAGACATGCACAACAACTATATTAAAACCCACACATTACTCTTTAAGAACACACACACACATTAACACACACACACCTGTAAACACCTACTGTATATATGAGATACCACACACACACACACATAAACACACACACACACCTGTGCACCGACTATACAGTACATACAATTGTAGAGCCCCTATGAGAGCCCATATACAGTATATGAGAGCCCAGACATTACTGTTTAAAAACACACACACACACTCATAGTCACCTACAGTACTTATGCAAAGCACCTATATAAGGGGTCATAAACTGCTGAAGAGCCTCTAATCAAAGAGAAGTATTATTTTAGTTCAATTATGTTAAGTGATTGATTGTTAAGTCATTTTGTTTTTGCTGAAAACAAGGATTGCTGAGAATGAGACAGATAACTACAATCTGATCCCCTTTTCTTCTCACATGAAAAGCACAGGGCGGCTTACAAAGCAAGTTACTGCAATGCCTCCCAGCTATAACCTGGAATCCTGTGTCTCACTGTGTGGGTGTGTGTGGGTGTGTGTGTGTGTGTGCCAGTGCTCTGAGGAGAGGTGGAGCGACTGCATGGCTAAACAGATACATGTAGTTAGGCTTGCCTGTCAGTATGGCAACCCTATTAGGGGTCTGTTTACAGCCTAGCTGTAGCACATGTATCCATTCCTCTGAAGTGCATATTTGGACAATTGTGCCCTCTGGCCGTGGACCACCATGCCATTGCAACAAGGAGCTGACATTATGGTAATGAATTATGAAAGAAACATTTAAATGTCAGTGAATGATGTACCATGCTTCAGCTGCCTTCCAATTCACCCTCAGGGGTATTTTGAGGGAATGAGTGTGTGTGTGTGTGTGTGTGTGTGTGTATGTGTATGTGTGTGTGTGTGTATGTTCCTTTTTTAAGCCATAGCAGATGTGCCAGTAACCTGACAAAAGAAAAAAAAAAAAAAAAAAAATATGTGTATTTTCTCGTATATGTCTTTGTTTATGTTACTAGCTGTACGAAAATACAAAACAAGAAAAGTTTCTTTGGCACACTACATGTGCTCTTTCTGCCGAAGCCAAATAATGTGGTTCGCCTTCGCCTTAACACGAGTAAACTGCCTCGTGCTCAGCTTTGAGTCCAGAAGGCCTACAGGGTCCTACCCAGTTCATTTATGAAGGCATAGACCTCCCATTATGGTATTGCTTTGACAAGCTCATAGGAGAACCTCGGATGAAGGAAGAGGCTTGAAAGGTCTGTTTTGAGATGGCTGATGGTTTGTCACGTACGGTGTGGTGCTCCTACTCACTCAGTGACCCTTAAGTCTCCTCTGTGACAGCCACCTCATTAATCACTCCGTACTGTTGAAGCACAGCCTTGACTCACCGTACGGAACTTGCGCATTAGAGTGATGTTTTGGATTGAAGCAGAGAGCCCAGAAGGGAAGAGACCGTTGGTGGAGTTGACTTTTGTCAGGTGGAGTTGACTTTTGTCAGGTGTACTGTTCTTTCTCTGAAGACTTCTCACTCCTCCAACCTTAGACAAAGAGAGGAGCAGTTGTTTATCTGCGGAGCTCCCGGGGGTCCACCCAGTTGCTGAAGAAAAGATGGATACTTCACGGATAATCTTTCTGTATCTTCCCAGAGCTTTTTTTTTCTGAGGGTGGATTTTCATAACATAATGGCACAGATTTTCCCCAGCTGGTGAACTCACTCTCCCACTGACATGATGCCAACGCCACTCAGGAGTTTCCTGTCGATAAAGGAATCCCTTTAAATTTCCATTTGTTGCTTGCCAGGTTTCGATGAGGAGTTTCCAGCTCCAGAGAGTGATCTCCACCCTGATCTCCATGGTGCTTCTTTGACTAATAGAAAATAACCGTTGTCTTCTGTTGACTTTTGGGGTGTTTATGGTGTATTTTCTCACATCCCAGAAACTAAAATAACACCTCTTAGAGAGGAAACCCTTTCAGCGTGGCGATTGGGAAGTGTTTTTCTTAATGCTTGGATAAAAGAAGTCAAAACAGATCAGTATTGAAGATAAAGGGGCAAAGTGACCACTTTTGGATAATCTCTTAACTAAATGTTAACATGATCCAGACATTTACGACAAGCTTAGTTCCAACTTACTTTTACTGAACACTTTGGTTGGACTTTGGGCCGGCTGGGTGTTGTGAGCACACTAAGTCAAAGGCCAATGTGGCAGGTTATGAATGGAAGACAGATGTGGGAGAAGAGGGCTCCTTCAAAGGACCTCCACAAAGTGCTTCCACAAACCTGACAGAACCACTATAAACCTCGGCATGGAACAGAGAACTCACCCATAATAGCAGGCAAAAGGTGCTATCGGAGGTTTGGCAAGGTTAAGTGACATTTTGTTCCAGTACAATTGCAAGAGACAGCCACATGACTCTTTCAATTTGCTTTTTAACCGAGTCTGTCTGCTAACTGCGTTGATTTATCATAACGTAGTGGAGCTACCCAGTAAATTCTCACAGTGTTATATTAGCTAGGTTATGTGTGTGGGTACCTGGAATATGACTTCCCCACCTATTAGGGAAGTTAGGATGAGGATGACTGCAATTTTACATGACAGTTGGAGATTAAGCTTTATGTGTGTCTGGGCCAAACTTATATCTGATTTATAATAAAGGTACCTTTAGTGCAATGTTACAGAAACACAAGCCTAAAATGATTTAGGTCCCATTTTTGATTAAGACAATTACATGGATATCGCTGGATGTTGGCCTATAACAAATGTGTACAGAATGGTTTGCGGGTCAGAAAAGAAGACTAGCTCGTCCCCTGCATTGCCGCAGGAGACACCAGAGAAGAAACCAGTACTTCTCTCGTGAACCTACTATCATATTGGCACGTCGGTGAAGACAGCTTGTCCTCTAAGTACTTAGAATCACACCTGGATGGGTTGCTGGTGTCGCCTGTATTTCTTAGTTCGCCATACCTAAACCATGGTAAACCCAGATCCTTGGCAAAGTTACATAGTCTGGCCCATGTGTTACTTGGCACAGTAACAATTCCCATTAAAATATAGGCTGATTAAATTGGGCTCACAACGTAAGTATGTTGTATAAACGGTGGCCACATCATACTAATTTGTGCTCACAATTGTAAATAACATTGCACTCACAATGTTAATAACATTAAGACGTTTTATTAAACGCAGCAACTCTTAAGTACATCGTGCTCATGATGTTATATAACGTGAGATGCATAAAACATTTCAATTGAGCTTCACTGGCCTTCATATTTTTTCAAAAAAATTTTGCTTTGATTAATTTAAAAAAGTCATACACATTTTCTTTTTTGCCTGTGCACAAAGATATGGAAACATCTACGGATTGACTCTGGAGTTTGAGGGTTTTTTTTCCTATTTAAGTGTCAGACAGTTGTTAGTATGAAACATCAGTTGTAAATGGTCTTACAAAGGCTTTATGGTTTTTTTTGACTGCACTGACTGAAACTCCTTAGGATAACTGATGAACTCTGTGCCTGTCAGGACAAAGAAAGCTCCTCCACTGTGGATGCTTTTCTGAAGGCTGATACTATGGCCTCCATGACAATGAGTGGTTCAGCCTGTTTAAAGGTGAATGTCATTTTGACAGTTCACGCACGCCCTTCATCAGCAACTATGAAATATGTCATTATGGTTTTTTTTACTCTGGTAAGGACTTAAAAATATTTACATTGGAATCCCAACAGCATGGAGGTGTTGGTCCAAAAGCATCTTTCAAAAGAATCTATAAATGAGCTGAACATGTTTCATGTTGGTTTGAGTTCATGCCAATCAAACTATGTAAGATGGAGAACATTGAAAAGGCTGTTGTGGAAACTATGTATCTCTGTATTTGTGTGTGGGTGGGTGTGCAGAGAGGCAAAATTGTGTGCCAAGTTTATCCCATAAAATGACAAATGAATAAAGAGATGAACGGTTGAATGAACTGGTGTAATGATTACCACAGTAGACTACATTATATGTCTGTCAATACTATTAATTTGTTCAGACTACTCTCTCTCTACAGTTTTAATAAGAGCATTGATAAAGATTGAACTGGGGGTTCAAGGCACAATAACTTAAGATTTTAACGGCCTGGTTTGTCACTTTAGCAACAGCATTTGAGTTTTCCACAGTTGTATTTTTAGAACCCTTTTATTCTACACCTTCACACATTTGTGTCCATTTTGACAAGCAAGTTAGACGATAACTGAACGTTCTCCAGTGTAACATTGACAACGGCAACTAAGTCACATAATATTTACATTTGGTTTGCATTGTCTACCCCTACGCAATTCCAGCAGAGACTCATTCAAAGTGACATGGCCTAATGAGTTTTCAGTTGCCGTTCTAGGAGTGCCAAAATGCAACGCTTTGGAAGTCAACCAGTCATTCAATAAGAATTAATGGAAAAAAATGATTCATGCTAAAACAGCATTCTTTTTTTGTGGTCAAGTACTCACTTTCTGTGTTTATATCTGTATGTGTTTGAGTAGCAAAATCGCATGCACACCCCAAATATATATCATTGCACACTGAAAGGACTGATACAACCTTTGGCATCTGACAGCTTGTATAGCAACTGCAAAACATGTTGTAGAACCAAAACATTTGAAAAAGTCAGATCAGCACATTAAACAGTTACTGCATTTAGTGATAGAGATTAATGGACCCTTCCTATCTACATCTGCCAAGGCAGTCACACACAAGTGCTATGGCACTGAGCAAGAAGATAAAGGGATTTATTCCATGATGGCCCCATGGTTTGTTCTCATGCGAAAATAAACGAATGTTTTATCTCATAGCTCACACAGTAGTCTTTCCCCTGCACATCTGCTGTTCACACTATGAACGATGCATCATTCTATATTAGGTTTAGCAAGCATCATTACCATCCTCAAATGCAGAAGTGTGTCCGATGGAAAGATAAACCACAGAGATATTTCATGAACATTAGTCAGGATCTAAGCTGTCTCCACGCAGCAGTGAAATACACTGGATTATATTTAGGGAAGTCGTAATGCATTGTGCTGTGAAAGAAGAAGTCACATTTCTGATGACCCTTATACCAGAAAACAGCTTCAGCCAAGTTTGTGGTTAAATCCAAATAATCCTGGCTTTGAAAAAAATGTGGTCTGTCCTCTCGTGAATCTATTTTTGCCCCGTGACTCCAACTACTTTGCCTGAGACTGAATCCGTCCATGCTATTTTTGTGAGTTTCACTTTCTGTAGATATTTTTACAAGGAATCTACTCTTCTTTTGGTAGTCATTTTGAACAATAAAATGCTTTAGATATGGAGAAAGTCTGTGAGTTTGACTTAAAGCTGCTGTTATTACCCAACCTGTGTTTATATTATTCCAGATTTAATATTTTAATGGCCTTTTCATGTGATCATACTGTCAGCTGATATGCCACAACTACTGCATGTGTGTGACCAAAATGAGACCCTACATGCTCACAAAATGGTAAATAGCTTAAGTTCTCTGTGTCTTGACTTGACTTGACTTGACTATTTGTTTAGCAGATCGACATTCAGCCGGGCAGTATTTCTATGCAAACTCTTCTGTCCAACTGACAAAACACAATGAAGTATTATGGTATTGTGTGTCCCTTGTGACGTGAACCTTGGAGTCATTATGACCATGCAGCTGAAAATAAACCAAGTACAGAGGTTTACGTATGAGGAAATTTGTGAATACATGTTTGAAATGCTTTAGTATTACTGTCATAGCAAACCAAATATTTACTGGGTGCAGGTGAATAGAGCCATAGCCCAGTGTATGTGTAATCACTAACAATAGCCTTCGCAGTTATCCAAACATGTTTTGGTTGAATCCCTTTTTTGTCTGCTGACAAAACAAATTTATGCTTGATTTATTTTCCGTAATTTGACCAAGACACCAGGCAGTTGTGTGGCATTTAGAACTTTGAGCTTATCAGCCTCCACATCACAACGATTGGGTCATTTCTAGTCGAAGGGCCTTTTGGGAAGTTCTCAATGAAATTCCTGGAATGTGTTGATGTGACACCTTCTGGTTGAAGATATCTGATTCGGATCTATCTTTGCACGTCTACCCGACACAAGCATGTTTTGCCCAGGACAAGATTTATCTCAAAAGTGCTGGTCGCATCCCTACGATCTCAGCAGCAACCTTATCTGATTATCTGAAAGTGCAGCTGTGAAAAGAAGACACCCTATCTTGTGTGCGGTGTGTTTGCGTAGCATGCTGGGGCTGCTGCTATCACAGAACAGCTATCGGACGCCGGTTTGGAGGCCCGGTGGTGTGATGGTGCAAGTGCGTGAGTCAGAAAGGCAAGCATGGAGTGAACACTGCAACACTATCTGATGCATGCATCCCTACCTGCAACTGAAATATTTACACGCTCCTCGGACAGAGTGTACCGAGCTGTGCAGCAGAGGGGAAATGGACACGTTGTGCTCAAACAGAGAGAGGGTGATGTCATCCCTAAAACAGCAGAGAACTCGAAGAGGTCCCAGTGCACCTGCGGACAATCCTGTAATTAACTTCTTCCAGCGCTTCCCTTAATCCGCTTCCGTCACATGCCCCAGTTCCCATCGCACAGCTATATGCTTCACATCTATACAGATCTGTGTGCGCTCGTCTAATAGAGAGAGAGAACAGTTTGGTTCAGAATTTAGCCCTTAGTGTTATTCTGCTGTGAATTAACTCACTGTTAACAGAACTAGGTTACAGGGTTGATAAAAAAAAAATCTAAAGGGGGAGTTATATAGCCTACTGTACTGTGGGGTTGGGTAATGGAGACCACAGCATACTTGAAAAATTACCATGAGAGGTATTTGGGAGTGTGGTGTTGATTTTGACTCCTTGTCATAAATGTGTCAGTTCCAGTCAAAAATGCCTGTAAAAACACAATCATTGGGCTAATATTCGTATGTTCAAATAAATTACTTGACAAAAAGAGAGAACCATAACTGGACGTTTCTCTTAACTTTATTGACAAGCTGAGATCTAATCTGAGATTGATTTAAGGGATCTGTGGATCAATGCTAATGCTATTTTTCACATTGCTAAATTAGCGCTCAGCAGACACAGAGTGTGGTCATGCCAGTAAGTGTTTGTCATGTCTCTTGTGAACTAAATAGATTATTAATGTATAACTGAATATTGACAGCATTGTTATTGCAGCATACTTCAGTCATGGGGGCATTTCTGCTGTTATGTTCTTGTTTTAACACAGTAAATGTGTTTGTTGGATAGTGTTTCATAAACTTCAGCCGAGCCTGAGATGCTGCTGCAACAGATATATGGGGAAAGCAATAACAGTTTAAAACAAAACAAACAAACAAAACAAACATCCCTCAGCGTTTCCCATTGCTCTCAACTAGAAATGTTGGGCTGAAAGCCTAGTGGCTAAATAAATGTTTCTGTGTTGAGCCTATGCAAATAAGTTGTTATCGCAATGTATTTGGGATTTAAATATTGCCCCCAAGA
>JAGFZM010001593.1:78435-98998 GCA_017657215.1 Limnothrissa miodon
TGGAAAGCGTGTTCTGCGTGTTTGATTTGTTAAAGCTCACAAAAAAGAGCTTTTTGGCTCTGATAACCCAACAATGTAAGAGTAAATCTCTCCCTTGAGCTGAGTAGGGCTCCAGTCTGAACAAGTGCAGTAGGTGAATATGTGTTTGCTGAGCTGGATGTGGTTAGGGAGGGAAACTTTGGTAATACTTTTTGTTAGCCACTAATACATACCTAATGTCTGTGTACGTGACTTGTAAGGCATGTGCAACATCTATCATTTGTTAGCCATTTATTTATAACTTATGATGAATTAAGCCGTTTATTGTTGATATGATCTTAAAAAGGACTTACAGTACTAGGCCTTGGCTTGTACTTCATGTCTGTATTACAAGTCAGTAATACAGACATTAATTAGACATGTATTAGTGAACCCTAAAATAAAATGTACAATTTCTGCTTTAAAAATGTCCAATCAGAAATTAAACGTCTTTCAGATGTTCGAGAAACAGACACAGAGGCCATTTCCACTGGTTTAAATGATATGTGCTCTACACATGGATTTTTCCATCTTGTCCACTGTCCCAGCCAACGAATTGGTTAAAGAGCCGTTGGCAGTTAAGCCCATTAATGTCACAAGCTTTTGAGTTTCCTTCTCTTCAGAAACCATTGCTCACTCAGATGTTTTCTTGCATATATGTCAACTATAAAACATGTGACCCCCAGCTACTTTCACTATTGTGTGAGTGGAAAAACACTTTTCTGCCTTTTTACTTGTTGGCAGGCAAGGCCGAGTTCTTCCCTTATCACAGCCATAGGGAGAGACTGATGGGCCGGGTTTAGAGGTTTTAGAGCATTTGGCCTGCACATGTTCTCTAGGTCGCTGATGCTGCCATTGAGAATTTTGCAGATGGAGGTTTGTTCAACTCTGAATGAAGGGTTAGGTCTCAGAGCACTGGACATTGTGGTGGTCAAGCATTTCCTTTTTGCTTTTTGCTATGTAGAGAGAGATTTAAAAAAAAAAAAAAAAAATCCTCTGACCCAAATTGCCACCCTTCCACCACGGAGCAACACACCGAATACTCTACTAACTATACATTACGGATTGCTTTCTCTTTCTCTCTCCCTCCCTCTCTCTCTCTTTCTCCCTCCCTCTCTCTCTCTCCCTCCCTCTCTCTTTCTATCTCTCTCTCTCCCTCCCTCCCTCCCTCTCTCTCTCCTGCGTTTTTTTTTTCTTTTTTTCCCCATCTCCTGTCTGAATGTTGGTTTTGGTCATGCTTGCTCTCCCAGTCTTAAATCAATGTGGAGAGTTTTCACTGTAGCCTTTGACAAGGGAACCACTCCTCAAACAATGGAGGCTTTACGGCTCATTGAAGTCCCGTTAGTGCTACGTAATTAGGGGAAGAGACTCGCTTCCCTCCCAGAAAAACATAAACAGAGTCCGAGCTGAGGCTTTCAGCAGCCCGCCAAAGAGCGGCCCAAACACGTGGCCTGGGCCAGGACCTTTTGGCTGGGAGGGCGGCGCACGTCAGGCCGGCTGCATCTACACACGCCTGATTCAGGAGAGCGGCAGTGTCCAAGGGCAGCATTCTTTCACGTGTGAGCGTGTGTGGCCCACATGCCCTCGTGGATTTTGAGAAAGATAAATGAGACAGGAGGTTGTGTAATGCTTTCCAGTGGTCTGCTTTGAGTCATCCTCGAGGCAACAGATAGGTGTTTTTGTTGTCTGACTTCTTCTCTTTGTTTTTTTATCTTTGAACTTTCTCTCCATGCAATTTATCAATTGCAGCCTGGGTAGAATTACATAGGCCCCAGCAGGCCCCTTTTGGCCGATGGAGCCATGCCAAAGCAACCTATGGCTTATGATTTGTGATAACAGTCCATAGGCATTTAGAGGCATGCTGATGACAGGACAGGATAGCATGTTGAGTAGATTTATTACAGGACTCTATAAAGCTGTAGAACACTCCAACCGTCTGACACTTCTTGATAATAGACTATTGCTATGATTTATAGTATAGTATATAGCTATATACAGTATATAGTAAAGATTATAGCCATACTGTATAGTATAACAGGGCCCAGTTAGGGTCAGTGAAACACAACCTCATAAGCTGAAGCTTTTTTCACAGATACTTGAAAAATGTCTTACTTCAAATGACTATGAAAGATAATGATAAACCATTTTTTGATGTCATGTTGTGAATATGTTCAATTGTTAGCCATGTGACCAGTGGGATGACGTTGTGCAGGGCAATCATTCATGTGCAATAACTCCCCTGTGCGTGATTTAAGAGCCCCCCGATGGTGTCGGTGATCCGGCTTCACTCTGTCTGGAGTTAACGATAATGGCCACCCCACAGAATATTATCTCTTACCGTATGTTGTGAGTAGAGTTAGTGATGAATAGACACATGCACATTCATTGTGTGCTCTTGAAATACTCCCTAATTTTGCTAAGATAATGAGGAGGTGCAGTACACCAGCGGGCAAATCCATTTTAGTGGTGGGGGATGCTGCTGCTGTTGATGTGAAAGACAAGCCTGCCCAGGAGGTGAGTGACTCTGTGACTACTAGAGAGACCAGGACTGTTTTAGTACAGAGGGGAATAGACATAAAACAATATGAGTACTCCTGCTGTGCTAATGGATCTGATGGGAATCGTGTGGAAAAGAAAGGACTTGATTTACGAGGTTCGCTCTGGTGTCCCAGGGCAGCAAGGATCGAAATTCCCATTATATGGAAACAGCATCCCTGTTGGACGGTCCCGCTTAACGAGTCAGGGTTGGGCTCCAGGAAGAGAGAGCTCCTCCGCTGCCATTCCTAGCAGAGGTCACCCGGACTAATGAGGTGAGACAGGCCAGGGTGGATAGGACCTTTCCCCAAAGAGAGAGAGAGAGAGAGAGAGAGAGAGAGAGAGAAAGGCCAGGGTGGATAGGACCTTTCCCCAAAGAGAGAGAGAGAGAGAGAGAGAAAGGCCAGGGTGGATAGGACCTATCCCCAGAGAGAGAGAGAGAGAGAGAGAGAGAGAGAGAGAAAGGACAGATATAACTGAACTTTGAGATTAGGACTGCAGTTTACTTGGTTAAACCACAGAAGCCTTTTTAAGTTTTGTGACTGCGGCGTCCACGCTGCGCATCCTCATCCCTCACAGCGCACAGTATAAATAAAGAAACAGGTGCACAGAGAGGGACCGCATTCTAGGGTGAGGTAATGCTTTGCAGCAAAGAGCGCATGCAGAAAGGGCCAAACACATCTCCAAGTGCACATGCTACTGTGGGGGGATGACATCATCATATCTAACTTAGATGTGCCCTTTTATGGAAGCTGCCCGCAGTGATGGAGCAGAGAGTCCTCAGGGCAAAGTCTGGCTGGCTGCGGCCCACAGTACACAGCCTGTGATTTATCTATGAGATGGACGCAGCAGGGATCGCACTTTGGCACGAAGGTGAGATGAGAGTGAGCGTTTTATATTTATGAATCATTTGTTATTTATTTATTTATTTATTATTTATGTGGTTGTATTTTTCATCACCGCCTGGAAAAGTTTAGAATATTATTATTTTCTTTTAAATCATCTCTTCCGTGTCTGCCATTTGCCCTCCTTCACTGCCCGCTCTGCCCTCTCCTCTCAAGAGATTGTGTGCCGCTTTGGAATGCCATGCTGTGCCATTGTGGTGAGTTGCTGGCGGACGGGTCGAGATGCAGCTGCCTCCAGGGCACCGCTCCATCCATCCTCACCCTGCTGGGCCATTATGCCCGCTCCCAGCCAGCGGACAATGGCCACGCCACAGGAGCAGTCAAAGTGCCAGTGTCTGGATGTGGCCCTGTGTGCATGATCAAACACGAGCCCATCAGGTCCTACAGGGAGACAGGCAGGATCCCATATTGACACCTGCAGCTCGAGACGCTGCCAGCCAGAACTCTGGCCACATTTAAGCTCGGCCCACACTGCTGTGAATTATATAAGGGGCTGGCAAACATGGCATGGACAGAACATTGGAGGCAGCAAGGATGCAAAAATACAACTGCAGATAAATGAACAAAACTGGATGTACTACTGATGACAGTTGATGGGTACATTGCATTCCCACAGCTCAGTGTTGCGTGCAAATCATCCCAAATGAACCTCTGTTTGTAAGTTTCATACATCTATCTTTTCAACCACCAAGTCTTGCAGGTTTGCTTCTGTAGGTTTTATGCATACACACTTTCTTATATACATACATATACGTTCACACTTACAGTATGAATTATATAACATACTCTGTGTGTGTGTGTGTGTGTGTGTGTGTGTGTGTGCATGTTTGGATAGTTGTTTCAGTAGAATTTCCATTTTCTCATGGCAGCAGGCCTGCAAAGTTTTGAAAATGTAGTTACTAAACAATCAAACTCACTAGACACCAAACTTAGTCTTTCAATATTTTCAATACAAAATTAAGAGTATGGATAAAATAGTATTTAAAATACCTTAAAAGGTTGCCCATGATTGAAATGGCATATCTCAGCAATGCAATAAGATATCAGGCTGAAAGTTGCTTGATGGTCACAGAAGCTAGAGCCCTGTTTAGACCCTGTTACCAAGGCCAGTGAAACATGCTCCAAATATATCAAAATATGCATATTTCCAGTGCAGAAATGGATTCTACACAAAAAAAGAACAGTAAAAACATTTGGAAAAAAAAAAGTTTGGTAGTGACTTTAACTGCAAAGTTGTTTATGCCCTTTTTCCCTGATGGCGCAAATGATGGCATTAATCTATGCCTCCAATGCAAGTTCTGCTAACATATGCACGTCATACAGTGCATGGCATCCAGAGCAGAATGCTCTCACACACACACACACACACACACACACACACAGACAGACCTACATACCTGCTGAGCACTCGCTTACTGAATCACCTGCTTTTAGAACCCTCACACACTCCTCGGTGAAGTAAGCAAAGAGACACACCCCAGAGAGGTGTATTTTGGCTGACACTGTTGTGGAGGATTGCCAAACTATTACCAAACACTAGTTTTATCCAGGCTATTGTTTGTTTTGATGCGATACCTTCATGCAGGCAGAGAGTCGTATGGCGGCTCTCATCTTAAAGGCACACTAAGCAACATTTTTCATTTAATTAATTCGTTTCATACTGTTTAGGATGCTAAAATGAGTCATTACACGGCGAACGAACGGTGTAGAATGCGCCACTGTGGCCTATAGCGGTACATACAACACTTGCAATGTTCAGCAGCGCGGACCGCTTACAATAGAATGCAGTGCAATACAACGCAATACAGCGGTCTTTAGAGGGAGCTCGTGAGAGAAAAAAAACAGAACGTTGCTTAGCCCTTCTTTAAGGCCTTTATTGGTGTTTTGTAATCTTCCACACATTGTTTTGGCTATGATGAATTGCACAGAAAATGATTGTGCGAAAAACAGCACAAAAAGTTTGATGTCAATATAGAGTGTGATTGATATGCAAACAATAAGTATTGACCTGTTACTTTTTTGCAAACACATACAGTTTTTGCAAGCGCAACTGTGCAGTTGGGAGCCAAAGGGTTAGTTAGCAAAACAAAAACAACAACAACACACACACACACTCTTGAGAAATGTGATAAAAAATGTGATATTTAAACGTGTTCAGGTCACATGGTCATCTCTTCTTCTAGTCCGTTCCATCGTATTTTCATAAATTTTGTGGTGGTCTCTTGTCTAAAATAATGTCATGAGAGTTGGTTTCGACAAAAATATGCTGTGGTTGTCTTGTTTCAAGCTATTTTAGTTAGGTGAAAACAAGTGCAGGGATAGTGCGAGAGGATTCTTATGAATATTAATGATATGCAAACGTATCGCCTCTGATTGGCTAACAGCACTGTGACGCTCCCTCTAGTGGGTCTGTCTGCAAAATGTTTTCTTGAGGGCGGGCTAACTGCATAGCTAATGTTCAAAGTGACGAACGCTTGCACGGCTTTTCCGATTTGCTCGTTTTTCCCGGCTGTTTTCTATCACAGGCGAATACAGACTACAGGGGTAGGAGAGCATTTTGAAGTTGAGCATGCAAGTGCAACTTGGGCTGACCTATGGCAATGTAAAAAAATCAAGTATTAAACGGTTTATTTTGGAAGGAGACCTTTAAGGCCAGACTGGCACTGTGTAATAGCCTGGGGCATATTTACTCATCCTCACTCCGATTAAGAAGCACTTAAAGGTGAAAGCACTTGAAGGTAACTCACCAGAACTTGGAAGAATAAACTACAGTAAAAGCTCAGCAGTTTTGAGCTGAGACAGCTGCTGCCTACGTGCTTCTTTCACCTGCCTACGTGCCATGCAGTCAAAACAGACAACTCACACACAGGCAACACACACTAATGCTCTTTTCCCACTGACAGACTCAGCTAAACAAACACACGTATACACTGATTTCGAATTGTTTGACACAACCTGTTGCCAGCACCTAGAAGACCCAGGAAGACTTTTAAACTGAAAAAAGGTGGTGTAAATAATTATCCAGGACTTGTGTTTTAATATACTCCTCCTAGTGTGCACTTTGGATAAAAAACATACATTGAGTAGAATTAAGCATGAACATGAAAATGTTTTTTTTTTTTTCACACAGATCAGATGGTTTTATTGGAGTCAAGTTTCAAATGCATGCAATTCCCTGACAGCCAACCCAACCTTAAATGATGAGTGGCCCAGACCTGCTGTAGTTTGCCTCTAGATCCTCTGGCTTTAAATGGCTTAGTTTTAATGTAGTTCTCATACCTCAGAGATTTCCCATTTTGTGTTGCATTTATATTATTTTATTCTTTTATTCCTGCTCTGAGGTTGCTGTCCTAGACGCCAACAGTCACTATGTTGCACATTATGACACATTACAGTCACATTATTGATCAGGACTGTTACTGTTGGCTCTTTTTTCGCTTTCAGTTGTGATTCAATAACCACATGCTTAAAATGTTTCAAATAGTTTATTGCTGACAGGGGCATAGAGGCATAGAGTTATTATTTCAAGCTGAGACATGATTTAGACCTGACAGCTGCTAACCTGGGCCATATTAAGGCATTGCTGTTTACTCTGATTAAAAACCTTTAATAAGTAGTGGAGTATTAGCCTCCATTAGCAGGCTAAATAAATGGTGCTGTTAATTCAGAGTCTCAGCCACCCACTGAGGTGTTTTTTTTCTGTAATTGAACAGTAGGTACATTGCCTTCTACAGCCACATGATTATGGTGTGTCTCACTCATCTGTTTTGCAGCATCATACAGTCATATACACATCCCACAACTTGCTGGTAGGTTAGGAATGAACATGTAATATGAAGAAAGACAAGCGTATCTACGTTTCCATTAACGTTGAGATTTGTTTGTAACTTGCACCAGTGTCTTGTATACTGTTCTTTACATGTTGTTTTAATATGGTATATTTGGGGGAAATGTGTTTGTAGTGAGGCAAGACTAACCTGGAGCAGTGGTGCTACAGTGGCGCCCAAGCAAGGGTTACAGTAGAGCTTTGGCTAAAGGGCACTTCAGCCGTGGTCTACTGGAGGGGGTTCACCCAGCAATCCTTTGGTTTTAAAGGGATAGTTCGGTTTTTAACACATTGAGCCCCTTTCACAGGTTGTCTAAAATGAAATAAAGTGGTTGACACCAAAATCTTGATGATTGCTCCTGTCTCGGGTATTTGGGAAATATAGAATCGCCTCTGCCTGCCTTTAAAATGGCTAGCAATGGGCATGTGTTGTTTCTATCCCTAAAACACTGGTTTTAAAAAAGTGCTACTCATGGAGTGATTAGTGGCGTTTGCCGATGTTCCAACCCAAGTATCGTAGCAAAATACAGTTTCTGTCATGTTTTATTTGCCATTTTGTAAGTCCCATAGGGGTCAATTTGCTCCTTCATATAAACAAAGTGCCAAATAAAACATGACGGAAGCTTTATTTCGTAGTCTACTGGAGGGGGTTCACCCAGCAATCCTTTGGTTTTAAGCCCTCAGAAGGCCATGCTAGTCTACACTGCTCAAGGTTTCTTCCTTTACCACAACAAGTAAAAACTAAAAACGATGATGGGGAGTTTTTCTTTGCCCCTGTTGCTCATTGCTGCTTTTTGTTGTAAAACAAATAAAATCAAATCGAATTGAATTGAATACATTTGTCTGCGAGCGAAAGAGTAAGAACAGCAATAATCAAGGATTGCCCAGGCAAGGGTTGATAGGAGTATATTATGGGATGGTAGCACAGTAAATTCACCAAGGGAATGCCAAAGAGAGCCATCATTAGTCCCATAATGAGCCCTTCAGCCACCACAGTGACTAAGAGACTAGTAAATGAATCTAAAATTCCTCCCTGGTATCCCTTTAAATGGCTTGCAGTGTACACACATCCGTTGTGTGGGCCTTTGTGTTTCCAGTATTTTCATTCTGTTCTCACTGATTCTTCGTGGCTCCTTATCAAATATGGAGGGAAAAAAGAACTCCAAAATGTGTTCATGCAGAATGGCAAAAGTACCCAAAGCAATTTCCAAAGAGTAACAAATTCCAGTTTTCCATTAATTCTGGCAATGGAACATCAGGTAATGAAATATTAAAATAACATCTAAAATGAAAAACTTGCGTAATGGTTTTGGTGTGGAAACGTTGAAAGGCTACCCTCCCTCCCTTGCCATCCTCCAGTGCACATCTAGAGCAGAGCGTTTGGTTCATTCAGGGAGAGACCATCAGCAGACAAGGGAATATGTCTCTGAGGTCACTTCTCTACCTGAGCTATCTATTATTTAGTTTTCAATGAGGTCATCCAAGTATACAGTATGTATGAAATCAGACAGCTTTCACCATTTGTATCTCTCCCTGAGTGGGCACCGAAACATTTGAATTGTTTTGCAAACGTTCTGAACGTCAGGCGATGTCAGTCGGGAGGGAATCCTACAGGCCACGGTGCCACACAGCTTGACTGTTCTATTCATAATTAGCAGCACAAGGTGCATGGCCGTTGGAAAAAGCATAGGAATCCAGAGGCGTGTTCGCTAATTTTAGCATCATTAAATGGTGACTCATCCGAGTCCGTGCAAGTACATTACCTTAATGGTGAAACTGAACATGAAATGGGAATGTATCTTTGTGAAGTGGCATTGTCAAGAATGTCTGCACATTCAAGCTTTCACTCGCGCGTGTCAGTCTGAAAGCCACAGCTATAACGAATGGAAAATGAAACAAGATGGGAGATGTTGGGAAAAACATTACCTGCACCACAGGGAAAAACGATTTATAGGAATAGGGAGAAGTTTGGGTCAAAAACAATAGCTAAGGACCCTGGCTAGCATGCTAGTATCCTGGGTTCAAATTCCAGCTCGCATCAGTGGCCCTTGGGCAAGGTTACAGTGTTAACCCTAAGTTGGTCAACTCTGGCCCTGAAGTAAGTGATAGTTGGAAAAAAGCGTTGGCTAAATGCACAATGTATGTGTATTTACACTTTCAACAACCTGCACTCCAGCATTCACAGCTCAACTGGCCTGGTGCATTTACAGTGTGTGGGACATGGCAGCTGAAAGTCTAGGGTCCTGCCTCCAGCTCTGGAGGAATTTATCTCAGCTGTCAAGGGTTTGGGGTGCATTGGGGAGTGGTGACAGCTCAATTAAAGCTAAGTGCCAAGGGTCGTGTTAGCAAGTAAGTCTGGTGTTTACTGCTGTTGTGGAAGCAAACCATGTTTACTCTGTGAAGAACCATGGACTCAGCCAAAGACATCTTTTTCTCTGTCTTTTTCTCGTTGTCTCTCTCTTTCTCTCTATCTTTTTCTCTTTGTCTCTCTATCCAGTGAGCACTTAATGTGAAATCATGTCGCCATGCCAACCACTGGAGTGTGTGTATAATGTATGACAATATTTTTGACTTTAAACTATAATATTTGGTTGTCATTTATTTTTACTTTTCATATTTTGGGGCAAACAGCAAGTACTAATATGACAACAAATCAAACACTAGATACTAGATATTCTTTCTGTTTCACAATGTCTGTACTGTGAAGAAATTCTGCAGAGCTGCCAATACTGTCAAACTTGTTCAGCAGTTCTAGCTATGTATTAGGCACGTAGTTAATAACCTGTAACTTATATTAAATGAACCAATGATTTAAAGGAGGGACGGTCCAAGTGGTGATTTGTCAGGATGGATTGTTTTCCATTATCGTAATACATTACAGTTAATGGCAATCATTCCAAGTGCAGTAATGATACCGTGATGGTGAGATTTGTGATTACAAACACACAGCTGAGGTCAGTCATGAATAATGTCAAATCAATGTATGACTCACATTGTTAAATAGCTGTTGTTGGCACAGACAGACAGAGAGGGTTGGTGGGTGGTTATCACACACCCAAGAATAAAAAAACATGTTTCCATCTCTTATAAAATGTTCATTTCCCCCAGAGAGGAAAAATGTGACGACCACAATTGCACAATTCATCATAGGGCGTTTTTCTCTCTCCACTGATCATATTATTTGCTTTATGGTCTTTGAAGGAAAACGTGTGCTTGCTCTGTGGCATGTGATCAAAAGACGACACACACACACAGAGAATGATAAAGGCTATTGAGACACAAATAGAAACCCATATCTCATTTGACTCATTTGTTAGATATTTTAAAACAATCAAATCGACAAAGGTTGACCTAAAGGGAGTGGAGGATCTTTTCAGATGTCAGATATTGTAAAAAAAAAAATCTAGGTTGAGCTAAAGATCATGACTGTAGATAGCCTACACACCCCACAAGTAAAGCTGGGTTGAAAGAACCCTTCTCCTGTTTGATATAAATCCGTCTGTCAGAGCCACCAGGCCCTCTATCTCAGAGGCATGGGGATGGGGCTTAAAGACACTGCATTTATTTGCAAGCCATTGTCCTGGTCTACAGACCGGGGGGGCGGGGTAAACCTTCAGATAAGGAGTGATGATCCGTTTTCCCAGCAGGCACCATTTTGTCTGGGTAGAAAAAAGGTTGCTTCAGAAGTGGCAATACCCCAGAAATCCAGAGCCTGATAGTAACCCCCTGCCATAATAAAGTGTCAGGGGGAGATTTTGTGGGCTGCCACTTCTGATGAATGGCTCACTGTTGAGGGCGTATTAGCGAGACACACCTCGCACTCCTGCTGCTTGTAGACTGATTAAGCCAAAAGAAAGGGTCTAATTCACCTGATGACTATAAGGAGCTGTGGATGTTGGAACTTTGGATCCCGAGAGCCATTCCAGCAGCAGAGAAAATAGAGAAATGTTGACCTTGCTGTGAGGGAAGAACCCCTTCTTTGTAGTCAGTGAGTACTCTTGATTAATCGAATGTCTCCCTATTTCCATACAGAATGAAGTCATATATTGAAACAGGTGGTCAAGGAATGTCACTACAGTATGAGTGTTAGGATCATTTGAGATAAATTCATTTATGAACCCTCAGCCTATGAGATGGCATTACTGTATCTGTGCACAAAATAAGAAATGTGCTTCTAACGATTAATGGTTTGAAAGGCTCCGCTAAGCATCAGCAGTTTGAGCCTACTGTAGGTTTGGTGTTTTCATTCGTTTTTGACACGGTGGTGGAGTAAAATAGGTCTTGTGCAGTTTGAGACGTCCCAGGCCAATGTGGGTACCTGTCCAGCGGGTGATGGAAAAGTCTGGAAGAGTGTTGAAAGGGTAGAAGTAGTGTGTGCTGACAGGACCTGGCGTGGATCCACTGTCCTTCCGCCTGCGGAATCAATACATCAGGCTGTGTGCCACGAGACACGCCCTGCCTGAAGATATATGGTGTCAGTGACCTCCTCACAGGATCAGTGCAGCGTGCTAAAGCCGTGTGCGCTTTATGTGGGTGAAGGTCTGGCAGAAAAGCTTCATTTAATGTGTGTGTGTGTGTGTGGGAAGATCGTGGGACAGGAAGGGGAGTTCAAAATACACCATGAATAACGCTGAAGCATCCCTGCCCACAAACCCACATGCATGTGCTCAACACGCTACATGCGTGGGCCCCGCTAAGACGTATAGGTGTATGGAGAAAGCAGGAGGCCATTTTTCATATCTCAAAGAGGCGGCGGCACTGCAGGGCCAAGTTCATAAATACATCTTCAGTCTCCGGCTCCGGCTCCAGGCCCACCCTGCCTCTACCTCATCACACAGCAGCAGCAGACGCTGCAGAGAGAAGGTTATAAAGAGAGGCCTGATGGTGGCCCAACGCAGACCAGGCCAATTACCCACGCTGCCCTGCAGGGGATCACACCTCAGTGACTCTTAAAATGACAGAGCATGTTCCAAAGAGGCCCGTCAGCCACGGCCCGTCTCTCATGTGGGCGCCCAAGCACCTCGGCCCAAGCCCAATCAAAGCCTCTCAGGTTTCATCACCTGCACAGACTGGATTACAGCTCCGCTCGGGCCTCTGGTGCTACTGTTGTTTGAGCACCACCACCATCACCTCCACCACCACCACCACCACCACCAGCCTTCAACACCAGGCTCAATGAGCCCATGCCCGCAGCATGACTGCATCCATGCTTTGGGAACTCTCAGTAGAGTAAGAAGAAACCAGATAACAGATAGCCCACATAGATCACTAGATAGTTTTGGAAATTAATTTTGCGCTGCAGCTCTTTTGTGTGCGTGTGTGTGTGGAGAAGTACACAGTGTAAGTAACACTATTGTGAGTGATTTTCTGGATTCAGCTTTTCTGCAGTGTTTCCTGTGACTGTGCTTTACTCAGGTTAGGTTTGCAGAACAAAATGAGTTCCGTACATGCATAGATCTGCATACATATGGCTGAGACAGGTTTTAGTAGTGTTCTTACTGTTACAAAGCATATCATGTCACAAAAGATAGAGGGACAGAGAGATAGATTTTGTGTGTGTGTTTTTCTAGGCTGAACAGTTAATTAAGCACCTCTGGTTATGAAATCAGAGAGAGTATCAAAAGATCCTCGTCTTGGCCCTCAGGGAAGTTAGTATGTGGGTGGTTTTATTGATACAAATATATAAATAAATATATCTATATTATTTATTCTAAAGTAGATCCTCCGGCTCTTTCTGTTATACGAAAATCACATGCCATCATCAGCCAAGCCTTGTTGTCAAACACAGTTCTCACAGGACTCATACTTGGCCTCCACTCATTTGTTTCCCTCTCTGGGTGCCTACATTGTTTGTTTATTTATTTAGTAGGTTATTAATTAAACAGCGACGGGTGAGGCATGCATTCAAACTTTTGAGTTCAAAATAGAGTGTGGATCGGGCCAATATTTTCTGTTCGCGACCGACCAGCACCCGACACCGCAGTGATCGAATCCGACCCAGGCCCGATAGACATTAAGATATTTGTGTCCGAGTCCGAACGAGCCTGACACACTTAAAATCACACTATTTTCATAGGCATACTAATGACACACGTTGATATTGCTTGTGTGGAAAGTCCGATTTTATTAATCTATTGACAGGCATTCGGAATCAGCACAGATAAGATAAGATGAGCGCACACGGAGCAAGAAGTGCACTTAAACAAGCAGCCGGGCACTGTTATGTTGGCTAACCAATTTAAATTAAACACTTCACAATTTAAATTAGACACTTCAGGAGCGCTCCCAGTGCTGCAACAACATTAACTAGTTTATTGAAATAATTTTACAAAATCACTTTTACTATGAAACAAAGGAATTATTCACAGAATCCATTCAAAATGTAGGCTACTCCATGTTCTTGTGGAGAAAAAGGATTGAGTCGTCAGTGGATGGCTTCAAGGCAGTCCTCCTCTGCTCGACTGTTCTGCCTGCAGCGCTGAAGTTGCGCTCACTGCTACTGCTGCACGTCTCACAACTGCACTTAGGGCTGCACGTGTTTCATTGTCGCAGCAATAGAAAAATCTCGCGCACAGGAAGAAATATGTTATGCTGTTATTTATTTTTTTAATTAGGATAATTTGTCACAAACCTATGACTAAAACAAACATCAAGTGTAATAAGTCGTTTTTCATTTTACATTTATGTCTTATCGCGTTGATGTGTCTGTGTCCGACCCGAGCCCGAACATAAGTTCTAAATATTTGTCCGAGTCCGACCGTCGGGCTTCGGTCGGGTTTCCATGCTCTAGTTCAAAACAAACACTTTCCCAAGCTTTGCTCTACCTCTTTCCCTTCGCCTCTCCCTCTCCTGTCTCCGACATGGAAGTCATATAAAATCAGCCTGCGTCTCCATAGGGGTTGTGGATCAAAGCCTCCTGCTCACACATGAGATGACTCGTCAGACAGATCCTGTATGAGTTAATGGCCGCCATCATTCAGACAGTGATGAAGTATCAGTGATTCATGGACGTGCAGGTCATTTGTAATCCTGTTGCTCATAGATGTCCAAATTGGCCAGAGTCAAAGCTTTCCTCACTACCCTCCGACACAGAAACGCTCGAGGAAATTTACTGCTGAACTTTCTGATGGTGGGCATCCTTCATAGACACAGGCAAGAGTTGACAAGCTAACCTCTAAGGAGAGCAAAAGAACTGCAGCTGGTTAAGAAGAACAGATCATATGTTGGATGAAGGAAGAGGGGTGACAGAGAGAAAGAGAGCTAGAAAGAAAGAGTGTACTCTTGAGTCACATAAGTAAACATAGCCACTTTCCTCTTCAATTAATGACCGTGGTCAGAAATGGCAGCTTATATGGTTACAAAAGAAGATCAGATTGCTGAAAAAAGCCCATTGTGCCAGACCGATGTCCCTCAATTACTGAATCCTGGGGCTGAGTAGGATTATGCAGTCATAGTTCTTCCTGGGCCAAACAGGGGACCCTGAATGTGGATCCAGCCTCCAGGCTGGTTTGATTAGAGACAATAGTGTTATAGCGTCAGTGGGAGTGATCTGGCCAGGTTCACCCGGGGTTGGACTCCGCAATCAAAGGGCTTCGCTGCCAAACTTTAGGGCTTACCCCTGACCCTTGGGGCTTCTAGAAGAAGAGGAAGAATAAAAGGTCTCTTTTTGTTCTCCCTTTCCTCTCTTCTCTAATGGCAGCTTGTGTTCATTCTGGGCTTTCCCTTGTATCGTGTTGTACGCGAATGGCTGTTCCTTCATGCTGGTGTTGTTCTTCTGTAATCATAATCAGATGTAAGCTCGTGCCGTGACCTCATGTGGCGTTTCCTCACTCCCAAACAATAGAGGTCTCACTGCATGGAGCGCTGTGGTGTGAGACGCCTCAGCGCGGAGGTCAATCTGTGGCTAGTCGGGCCCAGAGCGGGCGTCGCCTCGGTCGGTTCCGCGTGCGCCTCGGAACACAAGCAGCGGAACGCAGAACGTTGTAAGTTAGTTCTTTCCGTCGTGTTTGTCAGCTCTCGAGCCCACAACTGGATCGGGTTCAACCTAGATTAACACAACAATGAAATGCAATCACGATGTGTGGTTTTGCGACCACTCGCTGCAAATCACAAGTGGAAAATTATAACTCCAAGCTGAGGGTTTGCTTGAAAAGCAAACACTTTCCCTCAGAGGAACACCACAGGCCTGACAAGATTCTTCCCTCCCAGAGGAGTTAGATCGTTTGCGTATTTATTTTGTGCTCATAAATATATCTAGAGACAGCAAAAATGCAATTGGTGTTGATGTTTGATCTGAATTCTGTGCTTCCTTGATCAGCAGATGTCTATACCCACAGCTTACAGTACTGGTGAAGTATGTCTATGGGGACCCTCACAGCCATCACTGAAGCCTTATTCTCAAGGGCAGTGCTGTCGCTTTCTGACTCACGTAACTCCTCGAACTCTGCCACCCTGTTCCACCCCTCTCCTGCCCCTCTCTTTCTCAGACCACCTCTTTCTTTTTTTTCTTTCTTTCTTCATTTCTTTCTGCCTTTCTCTTGTACTCCAGTACTTAGATGAGCTAGTCATGTTGCAGTTAGAAATAATTGCACTGCAATTGCTTGGCGGTTCGTGACAACATTGTGTTTAGGGATTTAATTACATGGCCAATGCCTTTGTTGTTCAACATTTGACCCTATCGTTGCTCCTGGGGTGCCTACAGTGACGCTCGGTGCCGTGTAATGTGTCAGAACCTGTAGTTGATGCTTTCTAATTGCAGGTATTTTCCCATGCTGAGGCACTTCTCTGACGAGCAAGGTGTGAGAGGCTGGACTGGCTGAACCAGGGGACTGGATGGGGAAGGTTTCTCAAGAATGTCAAAGAACGCTAAAAACAACAAACAGCGAGAGAGTTATGTCTTTCTCTGGCTCCAAAAGAGCAAGGCCTTTGGTATAACCAGTCTAAATGCTAAATTACCCAACTCGATCTGTTATTGGTATAGTCAGACTTTGGGCATACAGGCTGGCAAATCAAAATGTGCCTTTTTTCCTTGTTTCCACTTACCTTCTTGGACAAGTATGCTGTGGAGGACATAAATAAGCCATGCAAAAAGAAAGAGACAACAAGGACCCTGACAAAATCAGGAGATTATTAAATGCTCCATTAATGGAGACGGGGTGGGTTTCCCTCTGGTGTGGGTGGTTGGGTTGATTTATGAGCCCGAGCTGAAGGCTCTTTTATTGGACAGGAGCATTCGTCTGAGCTGGGTGTCATGCAGTTTGGCGCGCCACTCAGAAAGTATTACCCTCAGCCCTCCCAAGCTTAGCTGCTGCCCACCGAGAGACGCCTGCACACCCTGGCAGACTCACGCCCAGAGCAGGCAGAGCGAGAGACGGGGGGAAGAGGAGAAGGAGGAGGAAGACGAGAGGGATGAAGGAGGAATTGATCCATTTTCATCTCATCTATGGCTCTCCTCACTCCACAACTTGTCTGAGATGTGACCTTGTGACCGTGTACACTCTAGATCCAAAGACTGGTCATTTGCCAGGCCAAGCTGGTCTTTGTCAGCACTCTCTCTCTCTTTCTCTCTGCCTCTCTCTTCCCCTCTCACTCTCTCTCTCTCTCTCTATCCCTCTCCCTCTCTTTCCTTCTTAACCTCTTATTTTTTCATTTCCCTTCAACGCTCTCCTTAAGACCCTGCTGTGGCCCCAGTGTCATCTGTGTAAATCTTGGAGTCCTTTAAGTGGCTCCTGGGCTGCTTTCCCGGGAAGACTTGTTTCCCAGCTCCGGAGACACCTCTGCTCCATATGTGTGGACCAGGTCCGTCCCGCTTAGTCACCTGGTGACGCTCTTTCTTTGATATCCCTGACATCTTTTCTTCTGTGTGATTACTAACCTCAAAACAATATTGACGTCTGGATGTGTGAAGAAAAAGACTTGGTCCTATGTAGTCTCATATGTAAAGAAGAAGACTTTCCATATAGGTCACGCGTTTTTAGCTTACTCTTTTTAACCTAAATGAAGTAAACTGCAACTAGCTATTTTTGTGCAGGTAAGTAAGTTAAAGGTGCTCTAAGCGATGTGACACGTTTTTAGGACTAAAACATGTGTTGTTACATACAGCAAACATCTCCTCACAATCTGCTAGCTGCCTGTCCCCTGAACACACTGTAAAAAAAAATGCGGTCTCTGTAGACAGCCTAGGCTCCACAAAAGGCAACGTAACACAGTGGGCAAACCTAGCATAACAAACGAAAACACGAAACATAACAGTGTTCCAGCCAATAAACGACAAGGTTCATGAGTCTTTCGGGAGGCATGGGAGGGAGGGGGAGGAGTAAGCTAACTTATAACGCTTGAACCGATCTCTGGAGCTATCGTCCGTTTTGTTTGACAATACTTCGAACGTCAACAAGAAGTGACGTGAAACAGCATCGCTTAGAGCGCCTTTAAGTCTCTTTAAAACAGTGCTGTTGCGGAGACACTTATTTAGTCTCATCCGGAGGTCAGTAAAGTGCTTAAGGTGCTAAAAGTCAAACACCCACTCACAGTCATTCAGCATATTTGCCTGCTCTTGGACACACAAGCTCTTAGTGTTTACTGTAGGGGAAATGGCACATGTGATGACTTCGGAGAGAATTGTTTAAGAGCCCACCCCCCTTACACACGCACACAGGCACACACACACACACAGCGGCCGGCACCAGACAGTGGTGTCTCCAAGGTCAAACTACTCAAACACACTTTGCATTGAGCTGACCTGTGATTAATGGCTAAGCTGTTCCCACTTGCTGACTCAACAATGGAGATTAACCTCTATTTGTTTAACAAACAACATTTTCATGATACTTGACCTTGAACTCGTTCTGTTCATTTGCCAATCCATCAACACACAGGTAACCCTTTTACAGCACACTGGGTCTCTTTGGAGGCTTAGGTGATAGCCCGTGCCCCTCGCCTTCCAAGAAATGTGCTCCGTCTTGTGGAAAAATAGAAAGTCACGGCTGAGAATGTTTGCCGAATGAGCTCACGTTCGAACGTTGTTCTTGAAGCGGCGCGCTCACAATACAGGGCTGGGTGCGAATCTGGGCCGCCTCTCTGAGCACCTCGTGTTCTGGGCCTGGGCGGGGTGGGCTAGGCTGTGCCGCGGCGCTCAGGAACAGAATGCTCTTCATCACACACAAACACATGTGTCTCAGCACTGTCATCTGCTCACTACGGCTGGTGCTGCTCTACGGCAGAGCAGGATTCTTGGGCTTGGGGTGACCACATACTGTACATTCAATCATGTGTGGAGCGTGTGTATGTATGTGTGTGTGTGTTTGTGTTTGTAGAGTGGCCTCTATGTGACATAGACACATGTAAGATTGCTATCTATTTGTTTGTGTGTATGTGCGTGTGTGTGTTCAGCTGGGGTAGGGTAGGGTTTGCATAAATGTTTGTATGTGTGTATATTTGTCTGTGTGTGTGTGTTTATCTGTGTGTGACTGAGCAGAAGACTAGCTGTTTAAGTGTGGTCCCTGACACCTGACACACATTCCTGAGGGTTTGATGTAAGCAGATGCAGGTTTCCCTGCGGCCATAAGAATCCCTCTCTCACTGACAGAGAAGTTCAGCCACGCAAGTCATGCACGTGGGGCTAGTCTCATACCTGGGGATTAGCCAAACACCCAGAGCAGGGGCTGGTGTTACAGCATCTCATCCTATCACACATGCACACACGCACACACACACACATACCATACACTCTCACACACAAACAGATTCTCCCACACGTTCACAAATCACCGATACTCAAATGCACATACAGTAAACACACCCACCTAAAGCACAACATTGTGAGTATAAACAAATTGAGTAAAAACAGACACGGACACACACACACACAAACAAACAAACAAAAGAACACCTTGTAGAATGTGTTAAACTTCTAACAATTGCCGGGTGTCACCTTTGAAAAGATACACAAAGACTGTCCTAAATCCCCCACTATGCTAACAAACTGAAACCCAACATTCTTCAAAGTATTTGCTGATGTGGCAAAGTAAACTATCACAATGTGAAGTCAATATTTACAAGATCTGAGTGTTTCATTTCAACAGCTTTGGGGTCACAGTTTGGACCCAGCTTTGTTTTGAGCAGTGTTTAAGTGTGCTGTGGGACTTAGTGGTGCCATTTAGCCCTCGACGTGAAGGCAGTCACGTGGTTTATTTTTAGATATTTTAGAGGACCTTATTCCTTTAATCTGACAGGACAGTAGAGAGTGGCAGTAAATAAGTGAGAGATATAGATGGATAGATAGCAACAGAGAGAGTGTGTGAGAGAGAGAGAGAGAGAGAGATGGGCTGCAGTAGGTTTGTAAAAATGACTTTGGGTTGGACTTGAAACTCCGTCCCCTGGTTTATGATATGACCCCTAGTCCACCGTTCCATGAAGCCTTAAGCAGGCACACTAATGCCATGTTTGAGTCACCGAACAAAAGTGGTCAATTTCTATAGTGCCTTAGATTGTAGCCATGGCAACAGGTGTCAACAGGCATGCATGGTGGTTCAAGTGTTAAGGCAGGGGTTTTCAGACACCGGAATCAGATTCCGGAATCAAGGAACGCTGGCAGCCAAGTGTGGACGAGCCGGCAGCCTTCCCTGCCCTGTGTTTGCTAAATGCATTAACAGTGTTATCATTGGCCTACGCATCTGGCTGTGCTTCGCTGGGGCCATGCTGACAAACTGGTTGCAAAAGCCTTGGACATCATATGAAGGGCAACGGCAGTTAACATGGCAGTGCATTTAAGTCCATCATGTGAACCGTTCCTGCGCTAATGGACCAATAGGCTATCAGCATCCTGGGAGAGATGGCCGCCGATAGCGGTGTGTTATTTCTGTCACAGGCCTCTATGGCTCGGCAGAAGATGACAAGACCGGAGGCCTTTTTATCTGGAAGATTTCAATCTCTCCATCTTATCTAGGTTCCCCTTACTGCTGGTTGCAGTACACATAATAGGTGTGCTAATCCGTACTGGCAGGGCAGGAGCAACACTTTACTGACCCGACTGAGCTAAGCGCTAACTCATTCACCCCGAGCCTTGGATCCCAACGGTGAAGAATGTATACAGTGTTCCCCCTCATAATTGCGTGCCCCCAGCCTATATACGTTTCTAAAACACACAAGAATCTTTTTCTCCCTTCTAGGGACCCATATGTACTTTTTGTGTGATTTTTTTTTCTCTCTCTCTCTTGCCCTAAGTAGACCAAGTGGTGGTTTACATTCCCGACCACAGCAGGCAGGAGTATCAACCAAATGA
>JAGFZM010001593.1:103998-134399 GCA_017657215.1 Limnothrissa miodon
GGGGGGGGGGACAAAAACTGTCCTCGGAATAACACGGCAGCCTCGGCCTGGCGCTGGGAAAGACTTTTTGACATGCAGCGCGGCCAACGTGCTATATTATAAGAAAATAACCACTCCCTTCTCATGTACAGTCGATGCAGACCAAGATAAGGCATCACTCTGGCTTTAAAACCTGGAGAAAAAAGGCTTGTGTTTCAGCCTGAGGAGCAAAGAGGGGGGCCGACCCACAGAGACGTAAGGCGGTTAAAGTGAGTAATGATACCTGCAGGTGGGTCCTTCTCTTGTCATTCATGCAGGCTTGACTCTCCCCATGAGTAAGTCTGCACTTATTATACGCTGGTATCAGTCAGCCAGCAGCCACGCTAGGGTGGTGTGTGTGTGTGTGTGTGTGTGTGTGTGTGTTAGCTGGGGGGAGGGGGGGCAGTAAAAACAAGAGAGAGACAGAGAAGGAGACAGGCGAGAGACAGAGATCAAGACAGTGTCCCCACGTCTCTCTCTGTCTGTCTCTCTTTCTTCAGTGAGTTTGAAAGTGCAAGTATGCGCTGTACCAGGAAGGTGGTTCTGCGTGAGAGAGCGAGCCTCCGATACCGACACCACAGGCATGTCATGCTATTAATATCCTCCAATCAGAGTCTGCCCTCTGCCAACTGGGAGTGTGCTGGAGATATGTGAGGCATTGTTCTGTTCGACTCGCACCATGTCCTGGGAATGCACCTTTGCTCATCGGGGTGAGACCTTGGTACTACCCATCCTTCTGCCTCTTGTGTTTTTAATGCTTAACCCTCGCCTGGATGCTCAGAATAGCTCTCAGCCAGGGAGGGGAAAGGTAAAGAGAGAGAGACAACGGCAGAGAAGAATTAAGTGTCTGTGTTTCATGGAAGCTTACCAGTACACGCATACCAACAAGAAGGCCTCTGTCGACACAAAAAGATGTCATTTTTTTCCCCATCGTTGCACATTGGGCAAGCAAACTCTGATGTTTATAATAATATTCAGCAGATGACACATGCGTTTAAGCAAGAGGCTGAGATTGATCTGAACAAATGGTCGTGTGTCTTAATCAATTTCATAGTTGATGGTATGTGCAATCAAAAAGTTTTCATATGCTCAACAGCCTGTGAAATGTGGTAGAGGGTAGAGACTGACTTAGGGCGCGGCTGGAATAACATTGGATCTCATCGCCAACTTAGAAACATTTCACAGCCAAGTTTACACAGCCACAGCAACTTACTTGTTGTTCTCTCTCTCTCTCTCTCTCTCTCTCTCTCTGTGTCTGTCTGTCTCATTCTTTCAGCACCCCCACCTCCCCCAAACACACACACTCACACTCACACACACACACACACACACACACACACACACACACATTTTCCCTTCCTCTTTCTGGGCACCCTATGCGGGTGCAGCAGTACATCAAGTGAAATGATGTGGTGTGAAGGAGAACAATGTGAGGTCTCACCTCCGCCTGGCCTTCTCCGTGCTCCAGTAGGCTACAGAGGTGTTAACGGCCTCTCTGGAGGTGGACATGTCGCGCGGCGGAGTCTCCCGCCCGAGCCAGCAGCCCTTTGAGCCAACCACGGCTCTAATTAGTATGGCTGTGTGCTACCACCGAATACAAAAGGACATGGACTCTACACAGCAAGGCTACATGAATATATCGTTGTGGTAGGCTACTGGGATAGAAAAAAAAGGCTTAAAGCGGGAGAAAAAAAATGCAAAGTGAAAACAAAACAAGATTATATGGCAGGCCATATGTTACGTCTGGGTGTAGCGTTTATCCAACCACAAGGAACCTGAAACTTAGCACAAGCATGCATTAAAAGTCAATAGATGGTATATTAAAACTGTAAGAGGAATTCAGCTGTTTTCTTTTTTTAAGTGTCTGTTTGTGTGTGTGTGTGTGTGTGTGTGTACTGTAGAAACCTCCCATGTTACAGATTTATGAATCAAATCTGTTTGTTTTACACACACTTGGCCATGTGTACTGATGAAAATGAAAATCTGCCTTCAATGTAGACTTTGATATATGGCCCTTAAGTTAGACTGTCCCCCCTCTAAAAGTGGAGGTAGACGGCCTCCTTGTGAAAGTCCCTCGTAAAAAGCACTGTGAGTTGCACAGACTCGGGCCCCTGTCGACAGTGCTACTACAGCAGAGTCATGTCAGCCGTACAATAGAAAGGTTGTTTAAAAAAGATTTAGACTTTTTCATGGAGCGACTAACATCTAACTGCTTCTAACCGACAATCTAACCAACAACACAATGTTGTAAGTGAGTCTTCCTCCGCTGTGGTGAACAGCGTTAACCAAACACAGCACAAAAACACCAGGCATTGGAGGCACACCAATACAACAACAACAAGCATGGGTTGTCACTCACTGCCTGTGAGTGGGTAAATATTATTCCTCGTGCCTTGAGGTGCTTTGTGTGTGTGTGTGTGTGTGTGTGTGTGTGTGTGTAGCCATTGTTGTGAATGTCAGATGTGTCACTTAGTGTGCTATCAGCATGAGAGGAGCTCCTAAATAAAGACAAATGACTCTTGGCTCTGTGCCTGAGTGCAGTACGGTGAGGGATAGGCAAACAGGGTGGCAGAAGAGAGAGAGAGAGAGAGAGAGAGAGAGAGAGAGAGAGAGAGACAGAGAGTGACATTGCGTGTCAGGACATAGAGTCCACATCAAATATCTGACCCAGGTCGATTGTGAAGACCCATATGATTGTGTTCTATAAAGTATGTTTGGGACATCCATCTTTTTTTTTTTTTTTACTTTAGTTGTATTTTGCACAACAGCACACTGTTGGTGGACCCAGCCATGCCAGACTAGTAGTCTGGAAAGAGATCAATGAAGTAGCTCTGCTAAAGAAACACTTTAAAGGGAAAAACGTTGGCTAAACTTTATTGAGATGCATAGTAATATTTATGATGACTCTCAGTGTTTTCCAAGGCCCCACTATTCACAATCAAAAAATGAATATCTGAGACAGATGGGCTGACAGGCATTTAGAATATGTCTGTGAAGATTGTCATTCACTTTTTTATCTCCAGTTTACAACTGTTGAAACTTGTTTGGATGAAAACTCTAACTAAGCAAGTTGCCAATGCTAAACACCTTGACAAACTTTTTGCAAGACCTGCTGCATCGGAGTCGTTCTCCTAGAGGAAACCCCTCCGCACTGATTCCCTCCCAAAGCCATAACACATTCTCAGGGCTCTACCGGACTGACAAGCTTTGGAGACAGAGAGCGTGCTGTGCCCAGCATGTGCCACATGGATGGGTGTGCTGGATTAAGAAGGCACACTCATATTTCTCCAGCAAGCGCAATAGCGAGCACAGCTCACAGGTATATCTTCTCAGTGTTTGCCGGCTCGTGGCATTTTTAATGCTCCACTTGAAGCGTCTGCCGAGCTGAAAGCGCCAGAGGAGGTTCATGATCCAGGTGTTGTTTGACAATGCATTTCTTCTGTTTTTTTCTTCAGTCCTGCCCCACTCGCTTGCTGGCTTCTGTAAACATTAGCAAGCCTCCCCTTCGTCTCACCTCCTCTGTCTGCACAAGCTTCCCCCCTCTCGTTTGTGTCATCGGTGGCTGGATACACTGTACTCTCATAGTAGTCTTTGCCCAAGCATGTGGGGCATGTATGCTGTGCACATTTTTTGTTGCTGTTTGGGTTCAGTGAGTTCAGAGGGCGGAGATGTCTCAGCCAGGTTGTTTACATGAACACTGTGCTCATTGTCCAGGGTGTTTTGTTTTGCTCTCCAACTCCTGATGAGTAATGAATGGTCACCTGCAGAGTCCATGTACACCAGAGAGCCTCTATCGCCTTTGGCACAAACCAGTTAATTGGTGGTTACCACTGGATTCATTTGAAACTTTTTACAACCCCCCCTCTGACACTTATGACCCACTTAATTGGTGTCTTTTGGCTGTGCCATTTGCTGGATCACATACCTCAATGATGACACTCTTTGCACACTTTGTCAGAGGTAAAATAGCCATTTTCTGCCTTTGCTGTCTCCTCTTAAGGCCTGTCACTCTCCGATTCTGCCAACAAAGAGCCAGATACTTCACCACAGTGCCTCTACAGTATGTTCTGGACACTCTTGGGAGGGAATAACTAAACCATTTGGCCTGCGGGCTGGATCTTTCTGGCTCCCAGATTTCCCAGGGGCTTGTATCCTGCTGTTGACCTGCCCAATGGCAGCAGCTGAGCGGCTCCAGAGGATCTACACCAGAAGACCCCAGTGGCCGCGGTCAGATGGGCTCCAGAGACATCTGCTGCCTGGGTAGCTTCAGCTCCAATGCTAGAGGGGAAGCAGTGAGCTACTGCTGCGCTGAGCTCGTCCAGGTGCACAGAGAGAGGAACCAGTCCACTCCACTCCACTCCACTCCCACTGACCACTTGCTACCGCCTGTGCTTTCTCAGCTGGACAGCTGCGCTGTAATTTAACCCAAGTGCACCTGGGTGAGACGCACACACACACACACACACGAAAAGAATACTACCATTTTGTCTGAAGGGCGATACATGTGCAGCATAATACGTATTGTTACATGGCTCTTTATAATGCTATAGAATGCTTCATTTACTGAAACGGGACTTCCTATCGGTCTGAGGTTTCCAGGAAACAGAACATTGTCATAAATGTAACCAGATGGCCTGTAAGTTAACAGACTACTTTTTTCTGCAGAAGCTATTATCTATCTTTTTAAAATAATAATTAAAATGGCAATAATAAGCAAGGTCTGATTGTCATGTTATTGCTATCTTTATTAGGCAGCCATGTAATAGCAGGACCACCTTCTGCGGGACGATCATTATCGTGGGATACCTCCCTTATTGCATCAATCTGTCGGCAGTCAGTCCACAATAATGACCATTACACAGAACATTATGCACACCTTGTTGGATGAACTTGCACCCTAACTGATTTGGGAACTGTGAAACAATGTGTTTTTTTGTGTAATGATTATAATGATATGCTATCTTTACCCTGTAGTGAATAGTAGCACACTCATTAAGCAAACAGCATTATGTTGTGGTTGACAACCAACCCTATTATTATAGTATGTGCTGGAGAGGTGAAAAGGTGTGAACATAAAAGCAATCTTGATGTTCCTAAACATCCTAGGCTAATCTCTAACGTCTCCACTCCCACACATGCTAGCACCCTTGTGCACAGACTTCCCCGTCTGTCCTTGTGTGTTTAGAATGCGCAGGTGCACAGTCCGCCTTCCACGCTGTGCTGTTGCACTCTTGAGGTTAAAACAGGGTGAGCAACAACAAAACAACTGAACCTTTGAAAAATATCACTGTCATTTTAGGATGTGTTCTCAGTGTCATTATGTTTTTATATGCACACTGTAATATGTATCTTGGAGCCATACAGGACATCATCCAGACCTTGGGCTTTATACACCAATAATCTGTTTTATTTATATTTATTTGAAAATAAAGTTGAATATGGTTTTAGCAGACGTTGTAAAATAAACAGAATGGAGACACACTCTCTTTTAAAAGTTTATTTAGTATGGAAGTCTGCTAATATTTTAATAACCTCTGTAAATGTAAGCAGAAACATGAAATGGATGAACCTAACATTTACTCTCTCTGCAATAGTAAATAGTAATAAATAGTTTCTGTACGATGAGGGGTACACCCTTATTTCCAGTTGTCATATTGTCTGGGTTTCTTGGCATTAAAATGCACGGATTTCATGTTGGGGATTCTGGAAGCAGCAGAAAAATGTGCTTGCAGTTAAATGTGCTGTTGGCTTTTTTGTTTAATCCCCGTTGGTTTTATATGGAAAAAATAGAAAGAATACTGAACTACTAAAAGAATGTGAGGATGTGGATTTGAACCCAGTTCTGTAAAATTGTTAAATTGTTCAGTCCCAATTAGTTTAAAGAGCTGTGGTAGATACAGTGTCGTGTATATTGGCCTTGAACTTTTTTGCCAAATGGTTTGAAGCCACATTTGTGAAGCAGCCCCCAGCTGGCAGGCAAAGGTATGCTGTGGATTTTGTCCTTAATGAAGCACCTCTGAGCCAGAGGATGATATTACCCCTTTCAGCGGTGCTCTCAGAAGCCAGGGATCAGGGTCAAAGGTTATAATTAGGCTCAGGCCATGGCAGTTTTGACCCCAGTCCATCCATATTGAGACTAAGTCATTTGAAGAGTTTGTGTGCTTATCTTGATCACAATGATCTGAGCGGTTCACGGAGGCCATAGATTTGTGTGGAGAATGTATAAAATACCATGAATGTGACTCATGAATGTGCATAGTCTCCTGGTACACATCAAAACAAACGTGTGCGCTGGGAGTGGGAACGGACTTGTCTCCTGCAGGCTGCTGGGTAATTGTGGGGTTCACATATGGCACTTGGGACTTGCTGGCAAGGACAGGCAAGGCAGCTCTCAAAATCTCTCGGTTGGCCTGTCCAGTTGACATGTTTTACTGTGTGCGTACTTCTGCCTCTGTTTTTCAAATTGCGGGACCTTTTCTCTTTTTTTGTGGTGCTGGAAAAACTGGGCCAAGACAACAATCATATGAATTTTATGTTGTTTACTGCCTCTGTATGTTGAGGAAGGATGTCACTGGGAGAGACTGTCACCACCCTCTGACTGGATGCATGATCTTTCCCTATGAGCTTCAAAAGTCTGCTCCTTCTACACCTTCTGAAGCATTCCTATAGTTGGCCGTTTAAAAAAAGAATAGGCTTTGCGCCATCATTATGCAGACTCGGGTGATTATCAGTTTGATTTAGCTTGAAAACTAATCCTGGCAGGAGCTGTGTTCAGTCAAGACACAGATTCAGACGGAAGCTAAAAACCGTGCAGGGGGAGGTGGGTGGTGGATTGCAGCTCTACTGGCGTTGGATGGGGGGCGTAACAGAGGAGACAGTGGCCCACAAGGGCTGCAGCGGAGAGAGGTGTTTGAGCTCCTTCAGGACCTGCTGCTCCACAGATTACAGCGTCAGCTACTGAGTGACTGTTGATGACAGCAGCGCCAATCCCTCACAGATGCTGCATCCATTTCCTGGAGAAACCCAAATTTACTTTTGGAGGGAAAAAAGGAAAAGTGGGGTGAAAAAAAAGGAAAAAGTTCCAAGTGGAAGAGGGGAAAAAAAGAAACAAGGAAAATAGCTGAGCGTGGCCTGATCCGCAGGATCTAGCGAGGGAGTAGCGAGATTGGAAATCAGGTTGCTGTCATTGTAGTCACAGAAGACAGGAAGGGAGAGAAAGCAATAGACCCTTGGGTTGAGCTCCAGCCCTCTGTCCTCACCGAGAAAACATCTGGTCGGAGCACCAAACACGTTGCACCTTGTAGATATTTGCCTCAGATGTTTTCCCCATCAAGTAAACTTAAATAAAAATAAAACAAGATAGAAGTCAACTGGAAGCACAGGAAAATAAACCAATCCAATGCAATCCCAGCTCAGTACATCTGAAAACCCATTAGACTGAATAATGCATTAGTCTAAATTTACAGAAAAGTGCTGGACACTTTTTATTCACTGTCGTAAAGTACCTGAAGTATTTACAATTAGTATGTACTGAATAATCTTTATGACCTTTCTCATTCATTTAATTGGCCATTTAAACCAGCGGTGCTCCATAGGATTGTGCAATGTGAACAGTGAAGAGTTCATCTAGGCTAGTGTTTTGCTTGTATTTCTGCCAAAGCTTTCAAGCTTTGAATGACACAGTCTGGTGAGCTTTAATACAGTAAACTGAAGTCTTTCCAGCTGTTTCTGCGTCACAACACAGGCAAGCTATGATATTCCGTGGCCTACAGTAAAACCGTGGAGTCACAGCACATGGTGTGAGGGTTAGGCACCCTGAGAACTATTTGGCAAAGGGAATTTGGTATCAGGTAATACAAAGAGCCTGTTATAATCTAAACATTTACTCAAGCACCAACAAGCCATGCCAAAACTACTATTGATCTCTCACCAGGGCCGACCATTGGCTGTTTACAAGTTAAACAAGAGACGGCAATTGTGTCCAGAAGCTGACTTGTGGTGATCCAGTTTACACAAAGGTAGCGAGTGAATAACATACAAAACCACATATTGATATCAAATCTGGGAACACAGTTTTGCTTTCCGTCAACTTGAAATCTTCATCATTTATTCCTCCTGTATCCCTTTGCCAAGAAGAGGGCAGCGTTTGTGATTGATGTTTGGTCATTTACCCTGTCAACAGGGCGTCAGACAGAGAGATAAAGAATGGGGCACATTTAGGTGAAACCGCTGAATCAGAAGTATCGTGTTTGCATTTGCCTGACGGAAACTGGGATGGGAGAAAGCCTCCATTGTTTGCGGCTTTATGACACCAGTCATTTCATTTCACCCGCTGCACAGCGCAGGCAAGCCATGCTGGTGGGATGCGGGACGGCCCTGGAAGCGATCTTGTCGTCTCCGCGCGCCGCACACTGCAAGCCATTCATGCGCTTCTCCACTCTACCTGCATAGAGGTGCAGTCAGAGGTGCAAGACACTTGTGAAACCCAAACAGTCCTCCTCTTTCATGACTGCGCTCCCACAGATGGAGAGAAAGAGAGCGAGAGAGAAGGCCAGAGTCACATGAGACATACATGTATGTGCTCCCTATTGTGCCACATGGGCAGGAGGGGAAGAGGGGTAACATTATACGCAGTGATGTAATGGCCATGGTGCTCCCCTGCTTCATGCCCATCTGCAGATGGCCTCGTGCTGTCTCACTAGCTCACAGGCTGAAAAGTGCTTTTGTCCTCTGGTCTGCGAAAAAAAAAGGGAAAAAAAATGTTGCACTATACAATCTGGGAAGTGTTATTCAATTACCTTATGGCAGCATTACATAAATATGGATGCCTCCATGTTTATAGGTCGAGAATATGAAAATGTTTCAGCTCCATGGAAACAGTGATAAGATTTCACGTTCCAAATACATATCTTATGTAACTACTGTATCAAAACAGATTCAGCCTTAAGACTTATGCTGCTTCATGCATAAGAATACTGTAGAGTCCATGTGTGGTAACGACTGTAGTTGGTTCCTTTATATCTATGTATCTATGACATGATGGCTGCATTTTGCATAGAAATGAAAACTCATGCAGTGGCAATATTGTTCCAGAAAGTTATCATCTTAACATATAATTAAGTGCAATAAAAAATGTCTTCAATTTGTTCAGAAGCATGATCTTTGTCGGCTTGCAATTTATTTCCTCTTTGGTTTATGGTGGCTTATCGTCCGGCTTTCACTTGTGATAATTAGCTGCTTTTGGCACCCGTGCATTCTTGGTTTTGAACTCTGAGGTCTGCAAACTGTCACTTCCTGATGTGTGTGTGTGTGTGAGAGAGAGAGAACGAGAGCAGATGGCAGTATTTCTATCCAGCTCTTTGTGGTTTGACAGAGAGAGTCTCAGGTCATTTCTCTTCTCCTCCTCAAGCTCTTTCCATGTCTCTATTCATTCTGTTCTACCCTTTGCCCCCCCTCTCTGTCTCTCTTGTCTCTGTCCTGTCTCACACACACACACACACCTCTGTCACTCTTCGCTCCTCTCCTTCCCTTTCTGTGGTCGGTGTGCGAGCCTGCGACCTTGCACTGAACCCGCATGGCCATGTAGCGCTGCGGGCTTGTTTTTGGAAACACCCCTCTGATACTCCTATTAGGCTCATCTGAAGATGATAGGTTGTGCTCTGTTTTGATATCCGTTTCCAATAGCAGGTCATGATTCTCCACGGTGATGATGGGGTCGTTGTAGGAAAGCCTGACAACCCAACCCGGCACAAGAGAGTCTGACTCACAGACAGTCAGCATCAGACCCTCTCCAGCATCTCACTTTAAGATCACAGGAAGAGGAGACAAAAGAAGGATGGGGGGAAATGGAGGGTGGAGCGGGTGGTGGTGGTGTGTGTGTGTGTGTGTGTGTGTGAGTGTGTGAAGGTGAAAGTATGAAGGCAATAAAGAGGGGGCATCCTTCAATGAGCTCAAGATTAAAAACAAGGTCATGTGGAGCCTGACAAGACCACCCAGTTTATCCGCAACGAGAGATGAATGCCTCTGACCTTCCTTTTCTAAAAACTGGAGCCATCCTTGCCACATCAGTCTTTGTCCTGTGCGCGCTCTGCGCTTGATCCCTGAAGCATGCCTCAGTGAGCAGGCCATGGCTTGGGTCCCTGTCCGTCCAAGCCTGGCCTGCCGGAATATTCTCTGCTGTAGGTTAATGGATAAAAATAGACACTTGATTTGATTGGTGATCCAAGGTGCTCTGAGAGCTCGTAAACAAAACAGACGGGAAGTCAAGAGATCTATGGAGCCATAACTGTTGATGGCCATCTGAACAGAGCAAGGCCTGTTGAGCCAACTGTGCTGTCAAAGGAGACATACTGCATAATAGTGTCGATCGCAGACAGGTGCTGTATATTCTCGACTGCCTGAGTCCTGTCTGCCAAGCTGCCTCTTGTCTTCAGAGCAGAGGCAGCTACGTGAATGCACTGAGGCCACTTCATCCTGTTGATTTGTAGGCCATTTAGGCCGTTCCCAGGTCACCAGTTCTGCTCCAAGGCATTTTCTCACTCAGCGTGAGTGTGTCACCTGATGTTTGGTCATGGTAAAGACTTTTGGAAGCCACCCTCAACACTTTTTCAAAAAATTTCCCCTTTTTCATGGGGAACTTTTGCCCTTTTCAGCTTGGATTTGTGAAATCAGACCTTCTACTACAATACAATCATCCTTCTCTCCACCTCCGCCAAATAACATTAAAGATCATCTTGGGACCTGCATTGCTTTTATTTGAATCATATGTACTCTTTTTCGCTTGGCTTTTTGGGTGATTTTTAACAAGAAACACATTTGTCACTTTGGTGTGTAAAAAGTTACCATTTTTTTCATGGGATGTGAGAACTGTATCCTTCTTCTGAGAGAGGTTGGGAGTATGGGACATTTTTTTTTTCAATAAGACCATTTGCTTAGATTCATTTATTGGAGCTTTGTCGTGACAACCATGAAAACTATAAAGACAAACCAGGGTGCAATGCACATGATCTTTTGAACACATGGACCCTTTTTTAAAAAAAAAAACTACTTTAGTTATCTCAGATTTCTTTATTTATTGTCTGTTTTAGGCTGTATGTGTATATGCAGTTCATTAGTCCCTATCATCAATTCTGCAACAGTAGTGTTGCTGACAGAGGTGATCCAAAGTGAAGAAGTAGCGCAAACATGCCCCTCTATGCTTTCTTGCTGGTAAAGGCTATGCAGCCAGTGATTGGATATGTGAAGCCTATCCACCATAAACTAGCTTCCCACTGACATGTGGGGGACTGCACCGGGGTAAACAGAGAGGTTGAGGTCAAGGAGTTCCGCAGATGCAGTGGAAAGTTAATGGCAGTTGGGAGCAGGTGAAAATCTATCCATGTGCCGCACGGCAATGAAATGGAAGCCAGCAGCTGCTGCTGTGGGTGAAAACGGGAAGGTCAGACGAGGGGCTCACATTCAGAGCAGGCCTATGCAGATGCAGTCAGACACGATGCCCCTGCTCACAGAGATGAAGACAAGCAGAGAGAGAGAGACAGAGAGAAAGTGAGACAGCGAGAGAGAAAGAACGAAAGAGTTAGGCCAAGAGATGAAAGAGAGAAAGATAGAGAAAAGGAGTGTAGAAACAGAAACTGGCTATTGAAGGATTGAGGTCAGTGGAAGTATTAAAGCTGATTTCATGCTCTCAGTTGGCAGTTGGCACTGCCAAAGAGGCACGCAAGACTGCTCACGGGTTTATTTTCCCCGATTCGCCCAGCAACATGCATATGCAAGCTGGAGTCCCTTTTGAGAATTTGTTAATGCGGAATAATCAAGGGTGAAAACAACTTTAAAAAATATTTTACATATCTGCTCACTAGGGTTTGCATGTTTACGAGGGCTGTAAAGTACAATTAAATTGTTTTTTTAATCGCCTTAAAGGAAAAATAGCACCAATTTCATGTAATCTCATAGAAATGCATTATTCATTCCTCACAAGACAAAAAAAAAAAAGAATATTACACACAATATTAACTGATTAAATAAAGCTTTGCTTTTCTGAGCATTCATTGTCATCAATTTTGTTTTGAAGTCAGACTCACATTTTTATGGTCTTAAGGACAATTCTGAACATAGCTTTTAATGTATGAGACATACTAACACTGCTACTAAAACAGTAGCAGAGAAAAACCTTACAAGAATGTATAGCAAACAAAACATGAATTGTATTCCAAGAGCCATGAGCCTAAAGCCTGTTCAGGCCTTTCAGGATCATTTTTGATCAGCTGTCTCCTAAATCAGGTAATTAGTAGACATAGGCTAAAGAGGTCTTCGCAACCTAGCTTGCGGCAGCTTTGGCAACCAACAATAGACATGTGATGAGTTTTTCTGTGCTCCCTGGTCCCTTGGTGGACCACCAAAATGGTGGTTTGACAAAGGTTCATAAAGATTGATATATCCAGAAAAAATTGAATGGAAAAGGTAGCCTATTATGTTCCTTGCTTGGGTAGGCGCCAGTGATGTATGCCTAGGAGGCTGAAGCACCCCTAAACTATTCTTAAGCCCCCCTAAATAATTTGGTTTTATTTTCTTTTTTTTGCAGACAAATAAAACAATGCAGTAATATATGTTTAAATAAATTATAATATACAAACCTGTTGCTATTCATTTGAATATGATCATAAGTTTCGTGGTGTCTTTCCCTTTACAGCTTCGTTATCATATCCGTTACAGTTGTTCACAGGGAACACCCACATCACGGAAAATCCAGTCCACGTTTTCACTGCTACTTTCCACTCTGCTGTATCAAGACATGGGGATGCTTTAGCATACATGTTGCACGCAAGAAGAGACAAGACAAGACATGGCCATACACAAGTTATCTCTTCATTTAACACTGGCACCAATCGGTCACTGACGACTCTCTGTCCGGCGGCAGAGCTAAGCAGGGCCCGGTGTAGTCTTCATTACAGCTGGTAAGAACAGTTAGTTAGCTCCAGCTAACAGCAAAGAGCCCCATGTTATTAATGAACCAGGTGTTCCCCATTTTCATAAATAAAAAATCTGGCTAGCACACCATTAAATTGTTAGCATAATGTTGTTTTTTGACACTGGCTTTAGCTATGAAAAATCGAGTTTATTCAGGTAATATCATCATCATTCATGTTTAACTGAATAAGCTGTTGGTAAACAAGTACATCTTATTGAACAAGATATATTTTTTATCTGTAGTATTATTTATTTATTTTTTTACTTTTCGTAGAACAGCTTTTTCAAGCAGTTAGTTATGCATTTTGGAAACAAAAGATGGCCCCCTGGTCTAATGTGCCACTAGGTAGCACAGATATTTCTGAATGCCTTCAGCAGAATTCAAATTAGCCATTTAATCTGGATTAATCTATTAATTTCAAAATTGAAGTATAAATTGATGCTTGTTTGTGACTGAGAAAAAAATCAACTGCATCTGGATATTTAGCTTTTGCAAATACTATATTCATGAACTAAAAATCCCCAAAAATATTTCCAGCCTGTCTCTTCAGTGCATCTCCTTCCCATCTTGAGCTTTGAGTAGCACACTTTACAGGTGAGAGCAAACAAATACTCTCCCAGTCCAAGAAATCACTTAGCTGATGCAGCAGTCTGTAGACAGGACGCACACAACACTCTCGTGTGCAACAGTTTTATTTTTTTTTCCACACACACACACTCACATTCATACAAACACAAACAATATGACCCTTCTAATGCATCTCCACAGAGGTCTGTCGGCTCTGTAGAGATTTCATGTGGGGTGATCAGAAGTGGGGGGCAAGTGACAGTAAATACTGAATGCATCCTGAGACTTGGGCGATATGTCAGCTCATGCGCTACGTTTGTTCATATCCTATGCATCTCTTGGGGGCTAAGCCCTCCCTGTCCCTAAAACCTAGTGACGCCCCTGGTTGGCGCAATTACTTTGTAGACATTCCCAGAACAATATTGTATATTGATGGTGGTTTAACTTAGCTATGTGCCCATGGTTGGACTGTTACTTAATTAATAATTTCTTTTTGCCTTTAAGATCAAGTGCGTTAGCCTCTGCTTGTTGGCATTTTATTGGTGTGTAACGCCCCATTGGAAATGTACCATTGAAGCCGTGGTAACAGATACCAGCTAGCCTAGCTGTGCCTGTAGAACCTGTTGAATGATGATAAAATGAAATGAGCACCTCAAATAGAGGCAGAGTCGTACTCAAGTGTGAAGCCCCTATCTGCAAGGATGTGATCAGCGGGAAGGTGTGGGTGTAGTGCAGAGTTTATAAATCTACTCTCCCTCACAATGTGGATATCTGAAGCTCTGCCACCCCAGGTTCGGGATACAAAGTCAATGTGACCCATTGGGGTTCATGATATAAACACTCTAACTGTGGTGTTGCGTTTGTAGGAGGAATAGACCTGAGCGTGAACTTTAGGATCGCTGGGTGCATCCATGAAAATTTCAAAATAATTGATGATCGAGAATATGTGGTCCTAGGCCTGCCATCTAATCAAGAAGTTTGACATCCATGAGGTCTGTTTAGGTCCAAAACATACTAATGCCTGTTGGCTTTGGCACACCACTAATGTGGGAAATGATGGTAAAGGAGTTTTACAAGAGTAATAAAAAGCTGATCTTTGGCTGAAATTACTGTGGTCTTTGATTCAAGAAAGAAAACAACCATTGAAACACTTCCCAGCTAGCACCTGTCTTCCGCTCACATTGAGTATGATCACCTTCCACAGATGTGGCCGTCGGCCATTCCCTTTGTTTGCATCTCAATGGACTGCTCTGAGGTGGGAGGTGTGCCTTCTTCATCAGCCTGATCATCTTGGGTGGATGTGTCTGCTCATCAGGGGGTGGATGTGCCTTCTTCATCTTGGAAATATGTTATGTTGCTTTAACACTGAACAAACTAGGTAGGTTCATATATTTTTTCCTTCTGGTACCAAAAATAGGGTTGTCAAAATGTGAGGCTGTTACTCAAAATGCGTACAATTATAATTTTAAGATTTCTAAGAATGGTCTACTCACTTAAACAACATTCACTCTCAAAACAAACAGGGAGGTCACAATCTTTGTGCCAGGCTGGGAAAAGACCTTTTGCCGAGTTACTGGTGGTGACTGATGGGTCTATTGGTCTTATCATTAATCTCTATGCCACTATTAATCTCAATTACGTGTACTGTAAAAGATGGAGACAGATAGATAGATACTTTATTGATCCCCAAGGGGAAATTCCAAGAAAAGGTAAGAAGGGGAAAAGAAAGGGAAGAAAAAAAAAGCCTTGGTAGGAATTGGGGTTGTAAGTGTGCTAGAGCCAAGCTAGAGCCATTGTTTCTCCTGTTAACCTTTTTCATCTCAAACATTGAATTAACAGTGTAAATATTTCTTCATTAATATATATTATCTAATATGTAATGGCTGGAGCAGCATTAATTATAAGGTTAGCTGGAGTTTTCACTCACGTCAAGTTTGGTGGCTGCCAGCCACTTGCTTCTTTGACACACTTCTACAGGAATTGTGTAACATTTTTGATCAAGGATTTTCACTTAATCATGTGTGCATCCCGGCACATGGCAGCTTTTAGACGTTCTAGCAGGCACAAGCTCATCCTCTTCAGACTTAAATGTGAAACGTTTGTCTGATTTTCTCTGCGGCAAATTAGCTTGCTTCCAATGCAAGATGAATACTCAATGGTGCTCAGCTCTTACTGGAATTTACCATAATGATAGCGCTATTGAGCTACCTGCTAGCAGATGACAAAGCTGAAGCATGCTGTCTGTGATGTTAAAGGCTGACTTCGAGAATTATTCAAAGTGGCTGCGTTGTTGTGAGGCTGTGGGTTTGAGCTCAGGTTCGAGTTAAACAAAGCAGCAGATGCACTTTGCGAAATTATTTTGAAACATCAAATATCTATGGCCAATAGTTAACATCTGCTGTAAACGTCAACTAAGTGAACACCAGTAGGATTGCTAATACCTAATTCTTGTCAGAACAGAGTAATGACAAAAAGACAAAGAACCTTTTTTCTCTTTTGCATATACCTTGCATCTGTTGTAATAATAATTGGGTCATTTGATGAGCCAACTGTTGCCAAAGCATAACCAGTGTTTTTGTCCTTGTGTGCTCATACAAAGACATTAACGTCAGTTTGCATTCGTTTTCAAAAACACACTGTGCCTAATGCATGAGAGGCTATTATATCACTCTGTATCGGACATTGGCCGCGTTTCCCAGATTCAATCTTTCTTAAGGACTTAAGAAGGCTCCAAAGAAGGAATCGCTAAGAAGGAGCGTTAAGATACGGGTGTTTCCCAGATTCGTTCTTAACTGCCTTCTTAAGAGGATCTTAAGATCTTAATGCATGAGAGGCTATATCAGCTATATCACTCTGTATCGGACATTAACAATAGATCAAATGAATTACCACTGACGTTCTTGCCAGTGCCAATAGATGAGCATGCCATTGCATAAGAACAGCTAAGCCTAATCCAGCTGTGTAAAGTTTATGGTTGTGTCTTTAGGAATGCCAGCACAGTCCCAGGGTCACTATATGTGTACAGCATGTCCCTTTGCTGTCATCAAAACAGCCTCACCTTCATCCCTGGCAGTTTATGCAGTGGCACTTTCTTTCTCTCTTTGCTGTTTAGGACCTGGAGCCATTCTTTGTTGGGGCAAAGGGTGTAGAGAGTGTAAAACTATGTCTCTAAATACCCCAATGCAAATCAGCACTGAGAATGCTTGAACCAAGAGAATGGTTTCAGGTGCTTTCAGGGACTTTCCACACACACAGTTTCTCTTTGTGGAGACCTGGCGCTACATCACCTCAGATGACACCGGAGACAAAACAGTGTCAGATAGAAGTGCCCACAGCATGTACATAATAATGGATTCCTCACAACTTAGAGGAAGAATCGATTTCAATTCCTCACACTTTTTTTTACGTTTGTCTAAGGTTTTTAAAAATATGTGAAGCTTTAACACATGGGGCACTTTCTTAGAACTTCAAGACAAACTTCCACACAACTCTGCCTTGGACTCCTAATTTCGGAAGGGTTCGAGTTCGGATAAACACAGGAGGAGAGGAGGGAAATGAAAAAGCGGGCACGCACCATCAGTGGGACAACTTGAGCCTTTGCCAGCGAATGCCAGGACTGGGGGGGTGCTTTCGAAAGCGCCCGTCTGTAGACTGCAGGGAGTAAACAAAAGGTCATGACAAGGAGACATGGCATTTCAAAGCCCCTGTTTTTTTCCCCTGTGTCAGGGAGATAAAGGGAACCAAATCCCATTATTTACTCCCGGATCCCTGTCTTCCCCAAACCTAGTGAGAGTGCCTGGGAACCATTTGCTGAGCCATTATGCTGATACATTTAGGACTCTGATTGCAAGACGCGCTTCGGGCCTGTTTTGCCCGTGATGTGGTGAAACGAGCACGCTCATGACTTTGCCCTGGATCTCTGTCTGTTACTTCTTACTTTGACTCCAACACACACTTTTCCCTTTTCTGAGCAAACTCCATATCACTTAGTGCTGTCATACTACATTCAGACACACAGTCACACAAGCCTGGTGCTTCAAACTTCAAAGCTAAAAGGAAAGAGCGCCTCCCTTATCAGAGTGTGTTCCTGCTACAACCCCCCACACACCCCTTCTGCTCCCCCTTTCTGTAACAAAAAAAAGAAGTGGAATCAGGGGAATGGTGAAAAGCAGTGCGTTTGCTCATGCAGGAATTCTAAGCAGAGTGGCGTGGAGGTTGGTGTCACTGTGCCACTGTGCCAGAAGCTGTATAGGCACTGCATCAGTGGGATTAAGCTGAGTTTAAGAATGCGACTTTATATTGATTTATTGGTGTTTTTCTTTCATACTTTCAAACTGCTTTTCACCAACAGACACTGGCAGTGAGGTACCACATCTCTGGCTCCAGCAAAGCGGCTATCGTCTCAGGGCTTTCCTGCCTAGGAGAATAGGCTGACGGGCAGACGTCAGGGCCTGTTTTTCCACGTGTGGGGACTTGGCAAATTACACCCTGAAAGAGATGAAAGGGACACTGATTTCCTGCCAGTGCCTCCTGAAGTTGTGGGATTGTTGGCTAGAGCTTGGCCGGCCACAGACCAGGAAAGGGTCTCTAAACGTCCATACAGTTTCTTACTGTGAGGCAGAGATGTCAATGTCACCGGTGTTTATATGCTGGGATGAGGTAATTATCTAAGTAATATCTTCTTGGACAAGCAGGATGTACTGGTTCAGTGAAATTTCCTGGTGCACAATCCCAAGAATCATAAAATGTAGATGGTATGTCCGAAATACCATCTTCAAATGATTTTACAAAAAATGGCAAAGAATAATATGGAGGTCTGAAGTTTTTGGAAGAGTCCTTGGTGGGATTGTAGTTAAAAGGAAGGCAAAATATAGGACAAAAAAAGTTCACTCAAAGGACAAAAAAGTTTTGTCTGATTACTTTTTAAAGTTTCATTCTGCTACATTTCCTCTCAGGATGTGCTCACAGTCTTTGCTGTCAGGAAATATCTCTTTTTACATGGACTTAGAGGTGCAGGATTGGCCATTTGATGTGCTAAAAGTCATCTTGAGCTCTGTTTATGACTTCATAAATTCAGCATAGCAAACTGTGGAAAGCACAACCTTTATGTGGAGGGAAAACCGAGAAGTGGCAGATGCCTTCGTTCTCCTTTCCAGCACACATAAACACTGTTCTTATTTTAAGACTAGTATCTCCGTTGTGGTTTCAAGGTACAGTACAATCGCATTGTGCATTCAGCGAGGGCACGGTAAGGGCTTTTTTTGTGACGTGCTGTTCTATTTGAAGGAGATCTGAGGAGGCGTGGGAATATTAACCCACATTAAACCAGGGGAGAGGAACATATAGAGCCTTCTCGGCCTAGCGAGTGTTTTCCAGATTAAACATCCCGAGACTCATTATAAAAAAACTATGCCAAACAAACCCTTTTTAGCATGGGACTTTTTACCTCATGACAGGCCTGGACGCAAAAGCCTTCTTCCTCTGACAGCGTACAATGACAGTAACGAGCATTAAGAGAGAGGTATCCGGAGGCTCATTTAGGACGCTGGCTCTGGGAGTGTAATGGTAGTTCAATATGGCCTCCATTTTTCTTGGAAAGAGGCTCAGGTAGAACCATCTGTTGTCTGAATAGGCCTTAATGTGTATCACATTTTCGCGCAAATCAATTACAGCACCTTAACCTCTACAAAACAATTAAACTCCATAGAGTAAACTATGCAATTGTTTCCATGTTATGACGAGGGTTCGTAAAAATACATCAGGGGTGGTTCAAAGAAGTGCTGTTTTTGTATTCAGGTCAGTTTGGAGAGAGTTGTATTTGTGTGTGTATGGCAAGGCTGTATAGGTGTGTTGAAGGTGTGTTTGATTTATGCAGCAAATTAGTCAGTGCAATGTAAGTGAGGCTTCCCCTGAACCTGTACATCTGAGCATGTGTGTACCCATTAGATGGTCATTTAATGTGCCTTTTGTGCAATCTTTCCAGTGCACCACAGGACTTAGAAATGGCCTTGTTTCATCTCTGCTTGAACTGATTTAGTGGGGGAGTGCACACCATCTCTGCTTGAACTGATTTAGTGGGGGAGTGCACACGAGGGCAAGGGCATGCACTCGTACTTTTCCAGTGGTCCCCCCTGCCAGGACAGGCCAGTCTGGTGGCATCTGTGAAGCTACATCTGCTTTCCAGGAAAGCTCCTAAAACGGGAATTGGGAATTGAATAGCTGGAGAAAAAAAAACAAAACAAAAAAAAACACATTTTTCCTTGTTTTTCTTGTTTCCCTGTTTTCAACACGTTTTGTGTTTTCATCCAAATTTCTTTGGACTTTTTTTTTTTAGCAGACTGTTACCACACAATATTTAACTCTTTTGACGGATGTTGCTATTAAATGCCACAGCATGTTTTTACTGTTTTGGATGAGGTTATATTTACAGACTGCATGAGTTATACAGTTTGTATGATTTCTAATATTGAAGTATTTATCAAATTGAGTCGATGTTATGCAAGATCTATTTTTTCCTCATACTTTTCTCAGCTAGAACCTTAATTTATCTTCTGTAATAATTTTAATGGTAGCACTTATTCCGTATTGGAAAACATTTCTTGTGTCTTTTGACTTGACATAACAACCACCCAAAAGAGACTAATTTGTTCAGTTCCATCAGACATTTAATTAATCATAATAGTTTCTCAGAACTCACACATGAAAGATTTTTTAATGGAGGTTCTGGAACTTACATTATCAAATTCACATAAAGGGTGTTTGTGTGTGTGTGTGTGTTTTAAAATGATCAACTATGGGTCTTTGAGGACCTATATATGTTGCTACGGTATACTGTACTCTAAGTCTGAAAACTACACACCACTACAACACCACTGCTGGAAATATCAATAAACATATTAACATAAACTTGGGGAAATCTGTACATGTTTTCAGGCTGATTTAATGTGGTTGTTAAGTAGAAATATAAAACCAATTACACCATCTTCGGTACATTTTGGTGACATTTTGGTGCTTTATTAGCTGCGTACAAAAGAAGTGCATGTTACGTTACTCGTCAAGTAGGTTTTATTGTCCATTCAACCAAATACAGTACAAGCACATATAGTAAGACAGTAGCACAGTAGCAGAGCAAGGACTTTTGAGACAGGCTACATGAAGTGCACACACAATAAACATAAAGTAGAATAGTGAAGAAGAACAACAGGCTACAAAAAACAAGCACAGGTCAACTTGTAACGGAGAGTCTCAGGAAAAACAAAAACAAGGCAGAATTCTGCAAAACAGACATGAGTGGAAGGGATGTTATACATGGCTTACCCCAGCACACTGTAATGCATTGTAATCATTTTTGAAAACACTTAAATGACTATATTTTAATTAATGTTATATGTAACCATTAAACATGGAACAATTTCCTTCAGATTTCTTGAAAACAGTAACAGAATTTCCTTTTCAAAAGGTATTTTCAGTAACCACAAAATTTACAGTCAGAAGGCCAGCATTGGTAAAGAATCTGCATTGCTGCCCAAACATTCTTTTAAAATATTGTGAATAATAACAGAATAATTCAGTTTAGAAATATGGGTCATGTTGTCTCTGTGTCTCAAAGGCCCAATGATTTCTATCTTTCTCAGGGCTCATCCTTTCCTTGGCCCAGTCATACACTTCAGCGGGTTTTAAAAAGAAATCTTCTTCCACTTCACTCCTTTACAGGAATGTCACAGAACAAAGAAACTCCACTATGTTCCGATAAAATCAACAGTCTTGAGAGTCAACAATAACAGTGAAAATCAAGTAACATGATGGGGTGGGAGGGGGTGGCAGGCAGGAAGCCTGTTGTACAATCCTTTTGCACATTTGTCCTTATTTTACCAAACAGTGCTAAACATAGCTTTTGCCATGACCAAAATATGGCAGCGGGAGGGTTTGTCACAGAGCTTGCGGTTTCCTTAATCAGTGGTGTGCTGCTTCAGTGGAGGCCGGCCAGGTCCACACGGCCTGGAAAAGAACTTACGTCCACTGAGAGGGAGAATGGCAGCTAAGATGGGCGCCTCTCATTCTCTCAGTAAAACATTAGAAGACTGCAAAGGTTGCTTCCTCTCTGTGTAGCTCACAATATTGGTTAGTTATTGTGTTACTCTTAGTTACTTTGCTATTAGTCGCTGGAGTAATACTGTTATGTCAGGATTGAAATCAGAAAAGTGGTTTTGCCACCAATAATATTTGGTCACTGTTAGGACGAATAAAAACACAGTTGTGATTCTGTGAAGGAATCAAAACATGTTCATTTCTTCCAAGTCAGCCAATCCACATCCACTGATAGCACTTCTCATTTCCTGTGTGCTTCTTTATCGTTAAAAAGAACAAATGCACAGCTTTGCTTGTGTTTGCTTGCCGTGTGTGTGTGAGTGTGTGCGCACCCTCTTCAATATGGGGAATACACCCCAGAATTTCTGTGACCACTGGGCTGGCCGAGCCCTGTATGTGCCTCTGAGAGGTTGTTCTGTTGTAAATCAGCTGGTCCTCCCACAGCTCAGAGCTGACTGGTGCAAGGAGAGAGAGAGGTCGAGTGCAGACGAGCGCAGTGCACCATGGCTGCCCCCCCACAACCCCACACCCTGGGCAGGCCTGGCACACAACTGGAGCTGTCAGCTGCCCCCATCACGGGCTTGACATGGTGTAGCACTCTAAAGCTACTGCTCCCATAAATTAGATGTTAAGTAATGCATTGAGTAGAAGTCTGCTTTTAAAAGATTTCTGGCTGTGGGAGACTTTGACAAGGTGTGGCGTGCATAAAAAGCCCCTCGATGGCAGATTTTTTCCCTTTTTCCTCCCTTTTTTTAAGGTTGGAGAAAAAAACAATGGTTTGCCAGATGGGTCAAAGTGGCTGTGGCGATGGCAGGCCTAGTCTCTCTGTCAAGGATTTATCTTTTAATGACAAACACCTCCATGGAGCATTCACACAAGCTTGTTTCTCAAAGCTCTGGGTCACTATGCCACTACGTTATGTAACAGTCCGTCAACATTTGATTGTGGTCGAAGACAGAACATTAGCGTTCCCAAAATATCGCCTAAACCCAGTTGTGTGGTGAAAGACTTACAGCATTCGGCCAACATGGGTCTGGAACTTATCAAGTACATGAAATCAAATGGGTTTTTCGCACATCATTATCCAGCTGTAGCGATTTACTTGTCAAGTGTGTTTGTGGTCGTCAGGCAACAATGCTTACCGTATTCCTCATTTGTGTCCTATTCATTTCAGCTCACCAACCATGTCTGTCACTGATTTTCTAGACAATTATGTTGAAATTCACATCACCACATATCCTATGTAAAAACACAACGTTGTATTACCACTGCTGATTAGGGAGATAAGGTCTTTCAAAATCAATGGCACATGAATGAACAGCGGATATGAACAAATTCAGATTATGTCACTATCCACACACCTGTTACGCCTACTGTGGGAAATAGTTTATTTATCAGTGTTGGTATGCACGTATTGTCAAGTATATCATGGTTAACCACTTTTTGAATTTTACTATGAATTAGCACTTCTTCAAGCAAAACAATATGCATGTAATTATTTGAATCGATCACCTTGATGAAGTATGTTCAGAAAAATAACTTCTAAGATATAAACCATGGAGCTTATTTTCCTATACAACATAATGATTCCTCACTAAAATTATTCTGATTTGTCTGCTTTGTACTTTACAAATCTAAATCTGTTTTAGTAATCTAAATATTGCCAGGACCATTGTCTTTTTAACAACCAAAAGTGTGCAAAGATCCTAAAAGTACTGCATCAAACTTAATCGGACACAACATTTTCACAACACAGATCTTAGTATCCTAGCCGTGCATTGCAAGAGCTCTACATGGCAGTTGTTTTAGAAGTGTTTCCTTAAGTTTCTATGTGCCCATGATGTCTAGACGAGGGCAATAACTCAGCAGCAGTCACTTGGAAAAAGATGTGTAGATGGAATGGCATTTTCCTCGAGTCTACAGTAGGGGGGACAACGTGTGCTGTGTACCTTTTGAAGCTTAACACAACAATGGTGGGATTGACAAGAGCTATCATTTGTTGCTGATATCTGTTTACCTTGTCTGATTTCACTTAGTACAATTCTTTGCCGCATCCTTCACGTCCATGAACCTCAGACAGACTTTATTTTTAGCCAGTGAAGTTTCCAGAAATAGTTTCTGCTTTGAGCTTGGCAGGACAATTTAGGCACAGTTTTGTGCCATGATGTATAGCAGTTTCCACTCTGCAGTTAAGGAACTCTGGTGGTTCAAACGTGCAACAGGAGGGTAAAAAAGGCCGTGGAGAGCATGTCTCATGACTACCATCAATTAATATAAAAACAAAAACATTGAGTGAGAGGGCTATTTTTTAGGCGTCCTGCTAGAGTACTTTCCCAAGTCTATTGGCTGTGTGGAGTAGGAATAATTAAAAATTAAGTTAGCAACCCTTCAAATTCCTTCTGGTCGCTGAAGCAAGACAGGCTCCTTTGAATCAGGGCCTTGATACCATGTGGTCCTCTTAGTACCGTAGGCTACTGCAGTGCCTCTTATTGGGACGGCAAACTTGCACACGATTAAGGCTGCTCCGTGTTAAAACATGGAAACTAACAGAAAAAAGAAACAGAAAATCACCATGCAGCACGTGGCCTTACTAAAAATATACATATAAATGTCCTGCTACCACACATTAGCTCTCTCTGTTTGATCCCTACCAAATGCTTCTGACACAAATAAAGTGTATATGTGTAACATACAGTATATGCATTGAAAGTGTTGATTGAGTAAAAGCTCTCACAGTAAAACCTCAGGCTAAATGGGCTGACAAAAAAAAAGATTGTGTATGGCTAATTGGTGTCAGGGACACATGTGAGGGGCCATATTGTGACATCGTAAAGCTAATTTGGGCCCTGTGTTTTCAGTCCTCACTGCCCTGCCCTGGCTGGCCCAGGCTACAGCGTAATAGCATCCAGATGGAAGCTAATGGGCCGCACCTGACTCTGTAATACAGCTTTACCCAGCTCAACGTCTGACTCAGCCAAACGCAAAACTGCCCACAGCGGTCTTGTCCCCACAGCAGTCTTGTCCCCACAGCAGTCTTGTCCCCACAGTGTAGTCCTAGCTAGCATGCTCTGCCCGTCTCACAAATGGCCCAGGCTGCCAGGAGTTTTGTTTTATGATTGCCAAACAGCTGATTGAAATTAAGAAATGTCTATTTAAAAAAAAACTGCAAAAACACAATTTGCAAAGGAATTTTACGATTTGCCTTCCATATTCTTGTTATATTTCAATTAGAAATATTCTGTAGGCCTACCCATGAACACTTATAAAAACTGCTACAATTAATGTTATTTTACCATTTTTATTCTGAATAAAAGTTACAATTCATATAAAAGTAAGAAATAAAAAGTATGAAAAGTTAGTGTGTGTGTGTGAGAGAGAGCATTGTCTTATCTAGACTTGACCAAACTATCTTAAATAGGTAATCAGGTGCAAAGTGATAAGTTAATTAACAATTTACGAACCATAATGTGAAGCCTTCTAAATTTGGGATGTTGCCGCTGTGTTATTTTTAAATGAAAGAGAAGTCTAACCACACAGGTCATTCAACACTTTAGGATTCTTTACACACGCCAACTCGCTGAATCTGCCACACCCTCTAACTCTGATCTCTTCATTAATTAGTGATTTTGGAGTGTTTAGCTGTTATAGGTGTGGCCTTTCACACCTTAGTGAGCTACATGAGATGAGGCTAAAAATAGCACTTGCCACTTGAGAAGTTGCGAGTTGAAATCTGTGTAAAATAGCCAAGGCTATGCCCCATTGGCTGGTGTGCTGTGGTACGGTGGAGCAGGGTGGTGCCTGGGAAGGTTTATTGGTTTGGCTTTAGATAGGAGCCTCGGCCAGAAACAGTGTTGGGAGAGTTGCTTGTTATATGTATTCCAGTACAGGTTGCTGAATAGATATCTGGCACAGTGCTCTATGACAGATAGATTATTTTCCTTCTACTATCTATCTATCTCGTAGGAACATATCTATATACATGTATCTAAGTGCAGTAACAGACACTAAGTTCAGTAAGGATGTAATAAAACTGCTAAGTGAAAATATAATGTCCTTCTAGCTGACTGGCTACTGTATAGCTGACCTCATGATCATGCGACACTATCTTGAGTTAAAATCAGAAGTGTGAAAGTATTAGTCCTGGGGTATTCTCTGGTGCAGGCCAAGCCATCTTATTCACTGGATAATATTATCTGCCCATTGATCATGTGAAGGGCAGCCATGGAGCTGGAGTGGATTTAGCCGTGGTCAGTTCGGGGAGGATATTTGTGGAACATTAAGTTGCTATGGCGATGAATCTAGTAACAAGTCTCTCTCTCCCTCTCTCTCTCTCTGTGTGTGTGTAGAGTGTGTGTACTGCACGTGTAAGAATGCATAGAGCTTTTGATGGGCAAAGATTCGACTAATTGAATGATGGGCACGGCTGTATTGGAATGTGATGCCGAGTGAGTGTGGGGAAGGCAGTTGAATCTTGTAGCTACACGCACAGGGGAAGAGAGAGCATTCCACACCAACAATGGGATGCCATATCGCCCAGGAGGCAACAGAATGTGGAGGATGTTCCATGGAATTATTCTTTTTTCTATTGCCTCCACCCGCCCCCTTCATACACAGAACACACACTTGTGGGATTTCTCTCTGTGGCATGACTTTCTTTCATGTTTTACAAACTGTTAAATGCTTTTCTCTTGTTGTGTGGAGACATGTTCACAGACCTCCACACAGTGTTTAGATGGAGCTGAGCCTTCTAGGATTAGGTCTGAACCTATGAAGTAGTAGGGCTTGGGGAAGGGGAAGGGGGGGGGGGGGGGCTGTGCGGTGTCAGAAGCTCTCCAAAAAGCAGAACACTTTAGCTAAAGAACACATGTGCCTACTTATATCTGACCATCTAAAAGCCCATACGATCCATTTAGCAATGCATGTGCCTCAGACCTGACAGTTGAACGAATTTGAACCATATGAGGGAATGGACGTAATTATGTTAATGCCTACCCATCTTATTTGTGCTGCTTGGTTTAGCAGCAGGCATCGCTCTGAGGCCTCATAATAAAGACTTGTTTTCCGTGTCAGGACTCCGCAACGCCTGGAACATTATGTCCATTTCCCTCAAGAGCTCGTCTTCTCCAAACAGCACTTACTCCAAGACAAGAGTTATGTAGTCGTCCTAGATAGGCTGTAGCCACTGTAACATAACATGGATCTGTTTGTTTTCGAATGATCTTATTTATTTATTATTTCATGTCTATTGCCTTTTTGACCCAATTACACAGGATGTGATGTTAATAGTCTGCGGTGCCTTGGCAAGGGCGACTTCTTCCCTTAGTCGGGAATAGGCCTTACCACATACTTTAGGACACATCCAATTATGTGTGAGACAATTTATTCATTCTGAATATATATTCATCATTCCTACTGAAGCAGTTGACTGTGTTATTTGTAGGCTACCTACATTCATTCATACATACAGTACATACATACATACATATTTGTACATGCATCCATACATACATTTATACATACATACATACATTCATTTATACATACATACATTTATACATACATAAATGCATACATGCTTACTATTCATCTTTATTATGATTTGAGATATTTCATATTGATATTTCAAATATGAAACTGATTTTTAACCTGAAAGTTTACCATAGACCGTGCAGCATTACCACAGCAAAATTCATACAGTCTACTTGTAATAAGGGTTCTGTGTAAGCCTTACTGCTTCTGCCTATAATAAACACCACATACTGTACATATCACATAGATAGATAGATATTTATTATTTATTGATCCCCAAGGGGAAATTCAATACATGTACAATAGATGCATCTAAAATAGCATCTACTGTTTTTTTTCTACTTCCTTTGTTATTTTTACCAGCACCTGAGTCTTTTTAACCACAACAGATAACCATATCAGATCGTCCTGCACAAAATAGATTGTGTGGCCTATTCGCCCTCCGTCTCTTCACTCTCTTCACCCTCTGAGACCCATCTGAACCTGAAAGACAGCGAGACGTTGTTTCACTGGGACTATTGTGGGAAGCTGGAGCTGGTCCCTCCGACTCACGACTGCTTGTGTCAGGCCGCAGGGAAATGTCTAGGAACTGGGTGCCTACAATGGCTGGAGCTCTCTTTAGTCAGTGTAAGGTCATTGTGTGTGACTCTGGTTGAAGGGAATGTGTAACAGACCAGAGGCTCTGAGTCTGACCCAGCTAATGGAGCCATGCTGCCCTGTGGTGTCCTCAAACCAGGAACACACTGATGTGAACACACTTTCTTCTTTGAATCTCGCTTTCACATGTTGTTTTTTTACTCTTTCAAAATCGATCTCTGCTCGCCTTGGTGATGTGTCTCATCAGGGCAGAAGCAACCATCACTTTGTTATCTTTGGATTGGAGGATAGAATTTCATTGAATGTTGAATGCCATCAATGTTGACCGTCGTGGCCATAACATCCTTGACAAGAGGATACAGATGCAGACAACAATGTCTATACAAACAAAAGAACAAGAAATCCCATGTGATCCTCTTTTCAACTTACATTTATCAGAATCAGCATATTACATGATTGTGAGGTTGCTCTGGAATGCAATAAAAACAAAGGAAAGAAATTGCACATTTTAGCTGAAAAGCAACACCCAATAAATTTTGAAGCAAACTCATTTCCTGAGCACTCCATCCTTGAAAAAAAAAGACAAGCCAAACATCTGAATCAGAGCATAAAGGAACAATGTAACACTGTATGACAAAAGTTTTTCATTATAACATACCACAGTCCCAATGCAGCATGGCCTATCTTGCAGTATAATTAAACACACACACACACACACACACACACACACACACACATTATTAAAATGTGAGTTATGCTGCAGTGCTTCCATTAAAGTCAAGTTGCTTTTGAGTCTTTGCCATTCTAATATAATGAATTGGACGTGGTTCCATATAGTCTCTAGCCCTGCTAACTGGACTCTAAATGTTTATTTAACAAATTCTTCAAGTAATGATTCAGTCCAATAAAAAGAACAATTAAATTTTGGTAAACAGGTGGCTCCACAGGAAGCCGTATGCAATATGCAATTATGAGTACAAGAAAAAATGAAGAGTGCAGTTGCAAAACCATCTTTTAAAAATATTCAGAAATAAGTTGATGTTATAATTATTTCCAAGTAATCTCTAAGAAAATGCAATTTAAAGTTTATTATCACGTAAAACCAAATCGAGCGAAAACAATCAAACTGGAGTTCAACTGAAAGTATCAAAATTACATAAATATTCTCTATTTGTGGAAATTCACTGCACGTAGACTAAGGGGGTTTTGCCAATAAACTTCAGTTGTTTATTTTTTGCAGTAGGGACCTGCACTAGTATGAATTCACCAATGAAACTATTGCTCCCCCACTGACTCTGGAAGCGTACCCAAGTCATGAAATCAGGTTTATTACCTTGTCACTCAACGTGGCCCAGTGCTTGAACCATTTCAGTCAGGCCCATCCAAGGGTTCCTTTAATTATTGTTGAGCAGTCATTCAATTCTGATAGGCTGTGAGAATAAAATAAAAACTTTTTTATTACTACAGTATTTATCCTAGGATGATTAATCCATTTCTGTCCATCATTCCGGATGCCTTCTGCATTTCCTAACCTGGAGGAAGCATGCTGATCCTTCACATGAAACTCCCATTTCCCATGCCTCCAAATGTGCTTCCTCCATGACTTCTTCCTCATGAAGTTCAAAGAACAGTTTTTGGTAAGCAATTCAAATTCTGTCATGATATGCTGGCACATATGGAAGTCATTGGGGCCTCGTCTGGGATGTTCCTTGTGGCTTTGCACATGAATGGCTGCTCTAGATTAACACAGGAGTGTTTCTTAGACAGAATGTAGCAGTCTATTAAAATACATTGTGACTTAAAAGGAACCTCAAGCATAGATTTTTACACTCTGCATTACTTTAAAGACAGGTGCCTGAAGGAGACTTTCAGAAAGGTAGTTTTATTGTTTAGGATTCATTCTGGGAAATTACACCTGGTAAACTAAGACAACCCAAATTATGTGTTTGTACCCTTCAGGGGGAAAACAAACAAACAAAAAAAAAGGTTTATGGTTTTATGGACTCTAATTCTTCTAAAAAAAATCCCTCCAGACTTAATAAATATTCCTGCTTATTAACGTATAAATTTCAGATGGAATGTTTCGAGTCTGTTCTCTAGCATGTAGCATCCCTTTACCTCTGGAATACGAGTAGTAATTTTTACTTCAAAGAAATCAAAGACATAGTCGCATTGAGTTACTATAGCAATAAGTTGGTTCAGTAGTCATGGAGGTTTGCCTGTTCTTACTCTTGTAGCAGTATAGGAAAGCTGATTCCAAATGTGTTTTGGAAAATGTACTCTGTACACATTTAGGACAAAAAAACACCATCTGATAAAGGAATTTATTTATTTATTGTATTGCAACATTTTTGCATTGAATTATTTGATGAAGTGATCGTTTAGAAATCTAGATGTACAAATGGTTTTGCTCTGCAGAAACGTTTGGAAAAGAACTATAGGAACTTAGTGCCTGTTTTGCCAGGTTTGATTGGACCATTCACACTGATCGGGCGACGCACTTTTGTCTGTACATGACATTCTTATCGGAACTTATTTTGACAGTTTAGTCCGTTGTCCTCTGAGGAATCTCAGAAGAAATATAACCTCTTTGAATGCTATCATTGAATGCTATCATAGACTTGAATGCTATCAT
>JAGFZM010001593.1:146928-170711 GCA_017657215.1 Limnothrissa miodon
TTAAAAGAGATTTACCAACCCACTGATGAATTAGATCAAATGTTAAGTAGTTAGGGAACAGATCAGGGCTCCTTTAAGGACCATACAAAAGAGAAGCAATTAGGAACAGTAATGCTATCACGCAGTTTTACAAACTGAATTGTCTCATTTTTGTACCTATCAATCCCATACCTCATACAATGGGGTTAAAAGTCCCTGAATTTCCCCCTGAATTGGCCTTATTCCCATGGGTATGGGGGCTTAGTTGGGCCTTATTTCCATGGGTGTAGTATGGGACTAAGAGGTTGGTAAGTTTCTTTCTGTAGCATCGTGCTCCAGGTTAGCTAAACCTTTCTTGCAACTGTGTCACCTAAAGAGTTGTTGGCCAGGTGAGGAGATAAACATCAGCTCTGTGCTTGCCTTAGTCTTCATTGCAATACTTTACTTGCGGTGGCCTGGACTTATCTCAGCAAAACCACTTGGGCAACAATAGTAGTGGGGCATGTTTTACTAACATGTGCACACTATCAGCTGTGATTTTAGTGCATAGAAAGGAATAGGAAATCAGTGTTGATGTGTCACCCCTCACTTTTTAGCCTGTTTACAAATGCATGCAAGCAGGCAGGCAGCCTTTGTTTGCTCAGGCAGCAAATACAATGGGTCATTAGCAAAGTCAAGTCATGCACAACACGTGATCAATTTAGAATACAGAACCGAATATATGTCACTCAACACAAGACATTACCTATATTCACCATTCACTGCATACAGTATACCTGCCATGATATGACATTAGACCTTCTAATGTTCCTCTCTCTTTATTATTCTGTGTGTGTGTGTGTGTGTGTGTGTTTTAGTGAATCTCTAACATGACAAGTGCTCTCTTCTGTTTCTCTGCTCTAACCACATTTTAATCATCATTTGGAGTCTTTTTGGGGCCTCCATTCCCCATTCTCATATTATATCCCTGAGTTAGGTTATTTATTTACTATAATGTAAATTGTGCCTGATTTTTCCAACTCTTTCCTATCTGGACTTGTGCTCCCAGCTGCGTACAAGTGTTCATTTGATTGGTGCGCAGTCGGCTGCATGTGTGTTTTATGCCACAGGAACTTGTGATATTCTCATGCTGTAGTCATAACGAGCAGAGCTCATGGTCTGCGGCGTGTATATACTGTCTCTCAAGTTTAGTTCTCACTGCCGCGTTCCCCTATAAAGCACAGGTGGCTGGACAGCTCCGTTTGCAGCTGTGGTCTGATGAGAGGGCTGTGTCCAGAAGCAAGGCTAAGGGGGGGGGGGGGGGGGGGGGGGGACTTGACAGTTACTCTTTCCCCGCATGTCAAAGCACATTTAGAGAGAGAGATCTGCAGAACAGTTATATGGAAGAAGGAAGTCATGGGATGGACACATGTGGTGACAGCATGGCAGGAAGTGCACTGCACACGCGGGTCTTTGAGGAGGAGAAAGACCTGCCCCCAGATCACACCACTGCCAAGATATCTGAACACTCCATAAAAGGAAACCTTAGTCAAAGTCCATTCAGACATACATTGATCACATACTGTATGTCCCAGGCCAATTTCTCAGTGCTAAAGAACCATTCCCACAGACTATGATTTCACCAACGTCCAGATCGCACCCACCGGCTTCCCCATTACGTCTTTGTTACACTTTTCACCTTTTCCCAGTTGCACCTGGCCAACAGCTTCTTTTCGTTTCCAATATGGTGATCACATGTGCAGACACCATAAAATGATGCCTAACCTGAGGACCTGTTCACTTACTTGCTTACAACATCAAATATCATGGTAGGCCTACTTGTCGATGAAATAAAGATTTTGAATACGGATGCCAATATCATCTCCAAATTAACACAGATGTTCAAAGGAGGATCCCAAACAACCATGCAAGCAATCAATGGAGCATCTTTGCAGCATTTACTTTTCCATGACTCAACAGGAATTAATGAACGTTGCGAATTTCCCTCATCGGGAGAAAAGGTCTTCATGGAAAAGTTGCACTAATCGGTATGGGTTTTCCCCTTGGTCCATTCTGAGGATGTATGGCCAGTTTCTCCATGTTTTTTTGACTAAGAATATTGCACCATTCTTGAAAATCTGTTAATTCATTTAGACTACAAAAAATAAATCACATGAGATTCTTCTATGACATGTTGATAAATAGGCAGATGAAATGAAGTGGGTTTTTTGGTTTCGTTCTTTTTTTGGTTAGTGAAGTCGTAGCAAGTGCAGCCAGACCGTAGAGCGTGCCGATTCCTGAGCAGGAGGAATGGTTCAGTGAGATGGCCAGTCCTAGTTTGAATCTGTCACATGGATCTCCATAGGCCTGCTGTTTGCAGTGCTCCTGAGACTCCAGTGAGGAAAGCCATGTCTCAGACTTCCAAGGAGTTCATTCCGTTCCTTTGGCAGGACCTCAGAGAATGGCTTCTCGTAGATGAGAGGGGAATCTGGTGTTTTGTGTCACACGGTACTCTCGCTGGGAAAGCCTTCTGCTTTGGCTGCACCATTGTTCACACAACAGAGGAAAGTTCTCCACTCTCCTGCTCACAGTGGCCAAAAACAAGACGGATACGTATAGTCAGTCAGTAAGAGTGATGTAGCGACATCAGCGGTAAGGACCTTGCCTACAGTAGCCTCTCAGCTCTGGAAGTCCAGCCCTGCAATGTGAGTATCATGAGGAGGAGACATGATTGGAAATGTACGTTTGCCTTACTGTCCCCATAAGGCCAAACACCAGAAACTAGTGCATATTTATGTATTGTTTTTTCACTTTATTTATCTTAGCTGATAAATCAGTTAGCAATATTTATCATTTCTGTTTAATACATAATTCAAATGCCCTTTGGGTCTTAATTGTATTTATTTATTTATCAATTTATTTATCAACATTCCTTGAGTAAAATAACATTTAAATATCTATTTTCTCATGGAATGTTCAATGAACATCATATTAATATTTTGCAACATGTAGATATCAATCTACAATCTATCTGTCGAAAATAGTTGTATAAAAAATAAATAAGGGAATTTCATACCTCCCAGATCTGAACTCTGTCTGGCTTGGACATTCTCTTTTGAGAACACTCCAGTTTTGTTCATATTTCAAGAGAAACAGAGGGTTCTAGAAGGAACTGGGGCGAGGGCTATTGTCTGTGGACATTCATCTCAATTCAAAGCCTTACGGCCATTCTGACCAGATCCCTGGAACCCAGAGTTCAGTGAGGAAATAGGCTCTGAATCCCCATCCTGTGTCTAGTTTCCTATCAACTCTTTCTGGGCTCCATGTGCAGCTCACCAGAGTGTCGGAGGCAATGATGTGTGCTGACTGTTTTACAGCCTGGCTGCTCCATAAACCTACATATATGACATACTGTTCAAAACTACAGCAAGATTAAAGCAACACAAATGTAATGTGAAAAGAATAATATTATATCTTGGAAAAAATGAAAACAATCTGTTCACAGCAAAGGTAATATTTAAGTATCAGGCATAAAATGCGAGGGAAAATGCAGCTCAGTCACACCACAACTCTCTTTGGTGAGGTAGAGTTAGGCCCAAAGGATATTTGATATATTTTTTTTTTGTGGCCATTAAAAGCACTAGTTTCAGTACAGTTTCAGTGCTGTTCAAATTCTTCTCATTATATTCCAATTAGCACTCAATAGCACCCTGCACAGCCACATCTTCAATAAATATCAATAGTTGATAGCTGATATTGGAACCACTAGAAGAGGCTGGTTCAACAACCGTTTCTTTCAGGTTTAAATGATGATTATGATCTACATCTGATCACAACACAAGAGGTCTTGTTCACTGCTAGGTGTGACAGACTCAGCAGTTGAATTGCTCATTAGACAATAACTCTGATCATCAAGGTCACCTTCAAAAACAACCCAATTTCTTATCTCAAGTATTTGTTTCTTGTCATATCTGACAACCTTTTGCATGCAGATTTGGTTTCAATAACGTGCACAGGAAGCAAATGTGTTGTGTATGACGTAATAACATGGCCAGTGTCAACCTCTTTAGATCTTAAAGTAGATTAGACACATTAAGGAATATACCAGGCTGAAAAACAAGATATACAATATATAAATCACAAAGACTTTTAATCAAACATGCAAATACACAAATAAACAATGTAGACTGAGTTGTGTTATCCGTAGTTTACCCCCAAGTCCCTCTAGGGACACAATCGTTAAAATTGTCTGCACATCCACTTCCTTTCTGAATGAAGAGTTAGCCCTTCAAACCTAATACTTTCAAAACATTTTGCTCTCCCAAGAAATTTGAAAAGCAGCAAAAAAAATAAATAAATAAATGACCAAAACATTCTGTATTTACCATAGCATTTTTCCATCAATAAGCGACACAGCCATCCACAGTCTGTGTTCATGAAAAGCTCAGCTGCATGTGTCGGTGTGGATCTTTCCAGAAGTGGGAGGTGGGGGGAAAATATGATTAGACAAAGCGTACAGTAAATGCAAACTGTGTTAGTGCCTTATTATGTGTGTGTGTCTCTGTTTATGCGCTGCCTGTATAAACAATTACAGAGTGTGTGTTCAAAAGCCATACAGGATGGCAAACACACTGTCTCATATTTTCCCAGCCGTCCATGTTGGTGCTGGGTGCCAGAGCTCACACTAAATGATCCTATATCCATTGCAGTACCCTAACCACCCATCACGTTTTCTTCATTGCCACAGCAACGATGAATACTTAGTGAATAGACATGGCGAATGCTTTAGATTAACACTAATTCACGGTGGAATCTCTCCTCCATCCAATCTCAGCCACTTACCTTATTTAGGTGCCATTAAAGTGTCTTGTCTCTGATATTGGCCTAAAGGAGTTTTGTCTCCTTTTACAATGTAGGGAGAGAAGCAGTCACACCTTCAGCTATGAAGACAAACAGATAGACGCTTTTTTTTTTTGTCATATGCACCTTGCCACATTCACAGATCTTTCATGCAAAGTGACTTCGCCAAGCCTCAAGCTGAACTCAAGCTGTTTATCTCAACCCTATAATATATACGTACAAACCCAAATATACATATGAACAGTGTGACTCAAGCGGAGGGCATTAGAAGTGCCAGTGCTGATTTGGCAGGGGCAGCAGACTGTCAGTGGATCAATAAGTGGATCAACATAATCACGAGTTTCACTAAGTACAACACAGAGCTTTGTGATTGACTGGACACAATGTATGGATAAGTGCCGAGGATTTGGTCCGTGTGTGATTATACCAAAAGGAAGGAGTGTAAGAGAGAATGAAACAGGTTATATGGGATGTAAAATATACAGTGTGTGGGAGATGCCCTGGCTGAAAACCTGAGCCACTTCAACAGGGGAGAGAGTGCTTGAATTATGTGGCATGCACTACAGTACACTGCCCATCCAGTGCTAAACTGCTTTCTGGTACATTCCAATTAAGGGAATTTATAGATTCTTTTCTGATGAAAACAACTTTAGAAAAAAATGTTTTTACTGATCAAAAGAACCTATAAAAGTTATGCCTTCAAGACATAAATTCACATTCCTGTATTATTTGTTTCCATAAATTAGGGAGTTTTATAAAGCATATATAGTAACAGTTTATCATTGAAGTTTTTTATTATTTTATTATATAAGATTAATCAGGAGTCAAGTATGTGGAAATTCCACCCATTGCTCGATTGTTTGAGGAGTGCTGTCGTCAGGAAGAAGCACCAGGCTAATCAAACCTACATTCTGAAGCTACCTCAGCAGTCTCTGCTAGCCCTGTGGAAAAGAAGGATAGTGTTGCCTCAGAAAAAAAAGAACCCTTTGCCAAAGAAAGGCTTTTTCTGTCAGAAAGACAAAGGAGGAAGACAAAGTGCCTGTGTCTGATTGTTTCCTAATTCCCTCTAATGCAGCATTCTGTGGGTCTGAGAAACGTATCAAGCACTGAGTTAAACTCGCTGTCTAACTGCCATTAGTCCTTTGCCATGTTGACTCATTGAAAGGGCAAGCTTTCAAGTCCTCCCTTTTTACAGCAGGTCTCTCAAATGACAGCGCATTTTCCTCCCAACTCGGTGGAGGTCCACTTTTAAAAGGGTCTAGTTTCTGTGGATGATCTAATTATGGCTAGCTTCTAACCAACCATTATGCTCATTGTTGGAGAGAGGATTCACAGCCAATGAAATCTGATGATAATTTAGAGCCTGGTTTGAGAAGAGGAGACAGCAAAGCCTTTTGAAGGCCTACTCCATGAGATCTCAGCCATGTCCAGCAACTCAGCAGAGGTCAGCGAGAAGCTGGCTCACAAATCCTCCAGATGTGTCAGAGAAAGAGAGAACATTTGCTCTTTTTTACCAAGAACTTTCCCCCCTAACACTCCCTACTCCGTCTATCCCAGGGAGAACATCAAATGCCTTTTACTTTTTCCAAGGGTGGGCCAAGTGCCATTGATGCACTGTAGGCCTACACTGCAAAAACTGATTTCTAAGAAAATACAAAAATGCTTTTTTCTAGAAAATATGTCCTGTTTTTAGAGTAAAAAGAAGAAGAATCTTGACAAGCAGTTTTTCACATAAGAAAAATAGTCTTATTTTGAGAAAATGTATCTAACTTTTTCTTAATAAGATTTACCAGCTAAGATCAAGCTCAATTTAACTAGTAACAAGGTATGGAAGTCTTTTGGAAATTATCCAGGCAATGGAGGAAGATTATATTCCTTATTTTAAGATTAAAACCACTTCCACAATTTCTCTTTTACTTTTTCCAAGGGTGGGCCAAGTGCCATTGATGCACTGTAGGCCTAGTACTATGTTTTTTCTCAAGCTTATACCAAGCATTTTATGAAATACAGGTCCTGTAAATAATTCAAATGGCTTAGATGAACGACACGGTATGTCAGAACAGACTGTGCGTCTGGGTAGAAAATGTGTGAAGATGAAGAAATTATGTAACTTGGTAGACACTTGAATGTGCAAGCAGCTGTAGAAAGGGGTGAAATCACCAACTGTGCCACACATTACTGTGTTGCCTTAATCGGCCTCTCTGTTTTTTTATCTGTGGTTATGAGATAAAAGCAGTTAAATGTTTCTCTAATCTTAGATGATAATCTTTCAATCCCTTTTCTTGACACAGCAGAGTGCTCTTCACCTTTTCCCCAGTGTGTACCACTCACATACTCACCCACACAGACTGGATTATCAGTAAGAAAGGAAGAGAGAGACCGAGAGAGAGAAAAAGAATAGGAAGAGAGAGAAAAAAGAAAGTCTCCTCCCTGTCTGATCCGGGCATGTTTTTAACGTCTAGATTGCCCCACTAGTGACTCAATTAATGATGCTATAAAAATGATAGATCATGACCATATAATGGATCCTCTCCCAGTGGGGCCAAGTCCAGATCTTGTTATGGTTGGAAAAGTATTTGTGTTCCCTACATGTTTACTGGACAATTTGAGACCACACACAATGTTGCTTGAAAGGCATCATTTATCAATAAGGGTTAGTGTAGCACTTTTCACTATGATATACCAACCTATACAGGACAAAGTGTTGAGTAATGGTAAGTGATTAAAGTGTTTTTGTTGCTTTTATATAGGAGCTAGTCTGCGATGTAAAGCACCCCCACCCATTTTTAACTTATATTTTCCACCTCATAGGCGTGCAACAATTGCAAAAAGATACCACACATTTGTGTATTTGTGATTCTGGCAGCCAAATCTCACAGATCCCAAGACACTCAGATGTTATGAGATGACACGTTTTTCTGTTCAATAACACGTTTGGTGCTATACCCAACACTTTACTGGTTTGCTCTGGCACCCTGGTGGAGCCCGAGGCCAAATCCATGGCTGCCTTCTCACTTCCTCAGTCACCGACGCATTCCAGCCGGGGAGAGGTGGCTGTTTTCCATTTCAGGCACCTGTTACCTTGGAGACTGGGTAACTAAGGAAACACACATTCATGGTTCTTTGAAAGTGGCCATTCACAGACAAAGATGGGATACACCTTACATTGTTCCCTCGGGTTTATTGGAATTTGAGCATTCTTTAAGTTGCATGTTTGGCATGCTGCAGTAGTTCTCTCCCCAGAGATACTGTATTAGATTAAATTCTCAGTGTCATATGTGACATCTCTAACACGATTTTTCACATAAGAGAACCGTCCTCAACTTCCAAGCAGTAAACAGGCCCAGCCTATCGGCACACTTCTCCAGGCAAGATTTGCCTTTATTATGAATGATGCATTATTGGTAAATCATTGCAACGGTTCACATATCTTTTTGGAAGAGGCCATCTTTATATAGAGCCTTGAAAAATAAGACTATTAATGAACAGCGGGTTTTGTGTATTTTATATTTTAGTTTTATTGTTTTGTTTGTCTGTGGACCTGTTAATTATTTAAATCCGGTCAGTAATACAATAGTTCATTCATTTTACTAATATATTTGTGTGACAATGAAGTATGTGCTCTGTACCTTCCTCACTTGACTTAAAGGGATAGTTCGGTTTTTAACACATTAAGCCCCTTTCACAGGTTGTCTAAAATGCAATAAAGTGGTTGACATCGAAATTTTGACAATTGCTTCTGTCTCGGCTATTTGGGAAATGTAGAATCGCCTCTGGCTGCCTTCAAAATGGCTAGCAATGGGCATGTGTTGTTTCCATCCTTAAAACACTGGTTTTAAAAAAGTGCTACTCACCAAGTGGTAAGTGGTGCTCAATGTTGTTCCAAAACATGTATCGAAGCGAAATAAAGCTTCAGTCATGTTTTATTTGGCACTTTGTTTATATGAAGGAGTAAATAGATCCCTGTGGGACTTACAAAATGGCAAATAAAACATGACAGAAACTGTATTTTGCTACGATACTTGGGTTGGAACATCAGCAAACGCCACTAATCACTCCATGAGTAGCATTTTTTTTAAAACCAGTGTTTTAAGGATAGAAACAACACATGCCCATTGCTAGCCATTTTAAAGGCAGACAGAGGCGATTCTATATTTCCCAAATAGCCGAGACAGGAGCAATCATCAAGATTTTGGTGTCAACCACTTTATTTCATTTTAGACAACCTGTGAATGGGGCTCAATGTGTTAAAAACCGAACTATCCCTTTAATGCAAGGTGAAGCTCAGTTGAAAAGGCCTCTTTGGTAAGCAAGGATGTGGTTACATGAGTTTTTTAAGTAGATGTTTTGAAGAGCAACACAATCAACCACTGGAGATGAATCTGTCTCCACCCCACCATCACTTAACATTCCTTCCAATCGTTCCTTAATATCGCCATGGATACAGCTCTAAAACCCAGTCATTAGACGTAGATGAGTAACATGGCTCAGATCTGAGCACAGCGTCTGCTCCGTGTCATTAATTCCATGCATATTTCCGCAGCTTTTTCCTGTAATGTGCTTGACAGACGATTACGAGGGTGGCGCCTCTGTAAACAACCTGTCTCATCATCTTATTATTAATGCCGGGCTGATTTGTGAAGCACGTCTTATTTTTTGCCAGCTGTCTGCAGCGGACACTGAAGTTATTTTGCTCAGGTGGTGTGAGATTAGATTGAGTTTTAGTCAGAAAGTGAGGAAGGTGATGTCATCAGCAATATGCACCGAAAGCTATTAGCTTCGGGGTTCGTTGTGTCTTTAGCAGTGCACCAGTGCTTAGTTATTCTCTAAATATTGCACTTGAACATACTCAACAATAACAACAACAACAACCAAAGAAATGCAAAACTTGAGGCTGTGTTTAACAGCATGAAACCAGTCTTGCCACGCTTGTCTTTCTAGTAATGTCGGAAGCTCCAGATTAGCCCTTAATGGCCAGGCAAGTTAGCAGAACACAGATTATACCTGCATCAGAGACCTAAGTCACATCCCACTGCCTCTGAAAGCTCCTTTCACGTCCTCTTTTCCCAGACTCCTCTCTTGGCTCCCAGGCCTTCATTCATTACAGTGAGACTAAAGGAAGAATACCCTGAGAAAAAGCGCCGAACAAAAACACAGTTTCCTGCTATCTCTGAGTGTATGCGACCACATCAAACGACCGGCAGGAGGGGAGAACTCGGCGGCGGCGGCGTGTTGTTAGCTAAGAGCGGCGAGGCCGGGCCGGGGCGCGAGGAGAGGAAGGGAGAGGAAGTGGAGAGAATGCCTGTGAGTGGGCTGAGCACAGACGCTCCTCCGCAGGGGAATGAGAGAAGTGCCAGAGCTGGGCAGGGCAGGATGCTGGGGCGAACAGGCTGGATGGAGAGGGAACGCTGAGGAATGAAGCAGCTGGCTGCTCACCCCTTCACCTACACCCCCTGCCCCACACTCCCAGCTCCCGGCTCACAGCTCCCGCTCTGTGGGCAAGAGACTGGTTCACATTAGCATGTCTGCACAGTGAGGTGAGGCCCCCACAAAAACCACTCCCTAGTTGTTTTTTTCTCTCTCTTCTCCTTCTTAATTAGTCTACACAGACAGTTGTTATCGTTGGAAAAACAGTCACGGCAACACTTTGAAAAGGCATGGGGGGAAAGTTGAACAGACTCCATTTGAAACATCAGTGAACTGTGGCAGCAGCCCATGCCATGGCCAGCCCAATGCCCAGTGAGTCAGATCAATGCACTGAGAACAAAGAGACTTGAGCAAATAGGGAAACTTGCTAAATGAGGGAGCTGTGAAGGAAAGGCCCATGTGGCAGTCTCCAAGGCTTTGGCCTCCATACTACACAATGGCTCACTGGCTGTTGTGCCAGTCATGTCTGGATTTGTATGACATCAGGCACCGGTCATCATATTCTCCTCAATTACTGATAAAACAAACAGAATTGGGCCAGATAACAGGACACTGCCAGAGTTGTGTGGAGTGCAGCTTCAACGCTCTCTGCACTGAAGAACTTGTACAGTGGATAGTTGAGGAACTCTGATAAGGGCGCTATTCTTCTCTGAGACGGAAATGGGCTCAGCCAACTGCGTCAGAGGAGTGTAACCTATCTCATATATTATGGAAGCGTTCCTGCCCATTCATGTAAAATGCATGTTCTTTGAATTGAAAATAACACCTAATTCACACGTTTTTTTTTTTCTCTTTCTGTGTGGTTTAGGACCCTCTCTAGTACCTCAAAGCTCTATACCTAGAACACTTTAGCTCATCGGAACAAAACTTGCTAGCCAAACGGCTATTTAGGAATTTGTGTTCTGACAAAAAATATTATAATTTAGGATTAAGCCTTTTTCATGCCAATGGAGGAATAAAGGGTTAATTTGTGTAGAGAGAGCCATGAGGTATAAAGTGAAATGATCAATATTGCAGAGGGGCCCTCCTGTGTCAGCTATGCAGCCCTTCTTGTTTGGCATTATCAGCTGAGACTTTACTACAGGTATTTGGTCAAATAAACAGCCAACACCAATGCAGTGTTGAGTCTAATACTTTCAGGTAAAATGTATAATAAAAACTAAATAGCATTGGACAAGGACTCAAGCTCAAATTCAGATCAATCGTTTCATGCTAAAATAATTCTAAAGCATAGCAGTGGGCCACAACCATACCACACCTAAATAAAAACTGATGCACATGCTGTAAACCAGAACCTAACCCTGAAGAGTTCTTTCAAATTTCCTGGTTCTTAAAGCGGCACCAAGGAGTTTTGAAAATCGCACCCTCCATAGATTGGAACGGACGCATCCCATAAGGCAAGTCAATTGTAGTTTCACTTGAACTACAGATCGCTACCCAATTGGACAAACTTGTTTAGTGCCGTTGAAGCCGATAGAGGGCCGCAGAGCAAATGCAGCAAGTATCGTTCACCTTGTTACGAGTTGATGGGCCACCGAAACGATTTTGAAAATATTATTTTAAGGCTTCAAAAACTCTTTAGTGCCGCTTTAATTCTTCCTACTGACAACACTTGGTGGCTTTGAACTGGACTCTGTGACGTTTCTGTGAAAGCTGAAGTGATATGATTCCACTCATCTATCATGGCGTACAATTTTCACTTTGTCTCTCTCTTCCTTTCTCCTCCTTCTCCACTTCTCCCTCCCTCTCCATTGACCCCTCCCTCCAGTTACTGTAGCCTACATCTGTCCATACATTAACATGCAATATAACACACACACAATCTCTGAAATCTGATGGAGACTGTTCTAACTCATCTCCTTCTTCTGCCTTTCCCTGCCATCACCACTCTGCTGAGAGTCATCCCTGCCTTCCACTGCCTGATCCTGCGCCTCTTACCTCCTGGATAGTGCCCAACCAACTCCCAACTCTTCTAAATATGCCACCCTTGTGAGGGTCATTACTGTCTCCCACCGCCAGATCCTGCACCTCTCACCTCCTGAATGGTCTTCAACCCACCCAGTGGTCCATGCCACTACCACCCTGCTGAGAGTCACCCTGCCTCACATTGCTTGATTCTGTGTCTCTAAGCTCCTGGGTGGGCTGCCTCCAGCTCCACAGATGACCCTGACATGATTGACAGAGCTTTTAGTTGGCCCTACGGCTTGACTGCTCCTAATGATATGGAACTATATCCTGGGATTATAATGGGACTATTAGGATGCTACATTATCATAATGATTTTCTAATTATGTGTGCCATCATCCTGGGATTACTATGAGAATTCTATGGTCAAGACCTATAAATACCATGGACTAATCACAATCTGACAGACTGAAAACCTGCCTTAGGCAGTTGGGTTAGCCCTTTAAGTCGTCGGAACTGCCCAAGGTTTCTTCCTATACCATAGCATGGAAAAAATTGTTGATGGGAAGTTTTTTCTTGCCCCTGTTGCTCATTGGTGCTCTTTGTTGTGAAGTGCTATGAGACTATATGGCTATATGTCTTTTGTAAAATAAGCAATACAAATAAAATTGAATTGAATTGTTTTAATTGAATTGAATTCCTCTGAGCAAGTCTTATGAGCAATACTGCAGGGTGCAGTTGTTCAGTAATCTCCATGAATAGGCCTGGCCCTGGGCTGTGACCTAAGTGTGTGAGAGGGACTCAGCAGGGCAGCTCCAGGACACCCTGAGCGAGTGCTGCAGTAGTCTCCTTGAGCAGGGTGTGGCCCACTTCACCAGTGATGCCTTCATTTCCAGCAGGACTGAGGCTTATTGTGGGAGCGTGTGCGGAGGCCCTGGCGAGGCCACACATGAAGCACGCACTGGGACGGCTGTAAACACAGGAGAAGGGGCTTTGGACCTGCTCGCAAGGTGACTGGCCAAACCGCCCTGAACAGCGCGTCTGGGCCTTTGGTGCGGCGCCACCAGCCACCGACAGTGTCAACATCATTACTGTCAGCTGCAATAAAAGCAGAGCTTGTTTCACGAGCTGCAGTCCTCTGCACCCCACGGATCCCTCTCCCTCTCGCCAGCGCCGCCAGCGGAACCTCTCTGGCTCACCGTGGGAACAGGGAGCCCATGAATGGAACAAACAAAAGGTCAAGGCCAGTGTTGCTGTGACATCCTCAGTTTGTAAACATAGCGCAGATCCAAACACAGCACTGTACCCTATAAACATCCTGTCCACTGCCAGTCTGGGGGAGGTGCACGGGACAGTAGATTCAGTGTTTCGTAACAAATGAGTCTGCGATAAGCTTTGAGTCATTGTTTGCCCACTCCTTCCTTCAGGCCTAAAACAGACCTCAATAAAGCTCATCTGAAATGGCCTGTCTGCAGCATTATTCTTTGCTGGCTGTCTGCAAATAAGAAATCAAGAGTTCAGATGCAAAACCCTCTAAGTCCATTTTCAAAACATTTACAAGGAGGTATTTATTAAGGCTTTCAAATGATTCAAATTTTTTTTTTCTAGTTAGTTGAGATTTGAGACTTTAAAACACATTATAATCTGGTTAAATTGTGTGTGTTTTTTTTTTAAATGTCCAGCATTACATCAGATTTCATGCTTCCATGTTTTATGACAATCATGATAAAGATAATCTTCTGTATGATAGTATTAGAGATGCACAAATATTTGAAATTCAGGTTTCAGTATTATGTCTAGGAATGTAGCATGTTCTTCCCAAAATAATGACATTTACTGGACATTTGTGCAACATAATATAATAACAGACTATTTTTGCTGAACTATAATTGCTGCAAGCTACACTTGCACTTTGAACAGCAAATAAGTTGGATTTAAGTGTCGTAGTTTGCTATTCCAGGATTTGCTAGACGATCTCCGCATAGTCTATTAGCCTTCCCTTACAACATTTAATTCATACAGAGGGTCTGGAACTTCAGTATTAAAAAAGGATTGCCACTGAATGTATGGTCTAAGCTGAAGTTTTAATTGGTTGGATGTGACTTTATCTAATTGCTAACATTTAGTTGTGATGTAGCGGATGTCATTGGGAATCCTATGCACTGAAAACTACAACCATGACCCACAGGAGTAGTGCTTGACTGTCCAGGGTACAATGTCTCTTGAGAAACTGGTCTCAGCGAGAACAAATCCAGATATCCTGTAGAACTTAGAGAAGTGATAACTAAGGAGATATGCTATGAAGGAAATACATTTAAATATGAATATTTCTGAAAAGGAACACAGAGTGTTCTGCATCTGAACTTCAAATGTTGCTTTGCTGCGGTTTATGCTGGGCAGAAAACTCCTGCATGATTTTCAGAGCGAGGCACCATGGGAAGATGGATTTGGATGAAGTAAACGTTGTGGCCACACAGTTTATTGTGGTTTCGGATCATGTTTAAATGCGTCTGAATGACCACCGCCATGTTTATACTTAAGTGGATGTATTTAGTGTCACCTGGATGTATTTAGTGTCACTTGGGACATTGAAAAGATGCATTTCCATGTTTATACTTAGGTGGATGTAGTTAGTGTCACCTAGGACATTGAAAAAGATGGATTTCCATCAATTATGGAATGAGATATCTGGTTGAAAATGCCAGAAAGAATTATGTTTACTTTAGATGCATATTGTCTTTGAAAATCTGATGACAAGTAATCTGCCATGAATAAGAATGCTTTGCACAGCACGTATCTCAAAGATGAGAGGACAAGACATGTCCCGCGCATCGCCTTTGGCTTCACTAACTTTCAAGTCAAGTCAAGTCAGTTTTATTTGTCAATTTCTTCACATGTACTTGACATACAAAGGAATTGAAATTACGTTTCACACCATGCGTAGATGTTGACAACAATAAAGTGCAGATGCACAACACAAAACAATTTTAAACAATAAGGTAATGTTAAGTTAAAAAAAAAGTGCAAGTAGGCTTCAGGCATTATACTTAGGTAACACACAGTATATATAAGACAAGACATAACATAAAGTAAGTGTTCCAGCAGTGTTGTTTTGTTGTCTTAGTGCAACACAAGATTGCAGTTTTCTCAGTGCTCCTCGTGGGCGTCCAGCAAACATCTACAGTACATGTATCCAACTCCACGATTTCTTTCCAACAAGTTGTGCTGACAGTATCAAAAAACAGTAAATGCACATCATTTCCAGACATGCATAATCTGTGCAGCAGTGCAGCACTTCTAATCTGATTCAACAATATCTGCTGTAAAGGCCATTTCCACTGGATTTTGTAGTTGGTTGCAGGCACAAAAAAGTAGAGAAGAGAGAAGCTGCCCGACTTGCCATCCTTTATACTCATGCTCATCAACTGCCATTAATACAATTGAAGAAAGCCAACCCATGATACTACAACAGACAGACATAACTGAACATCATAACTGGTTACTATGACCTGGAGCTTCACAGACATAACAGCCAGACATGTTTCTGGGTGTCCCAATAACTTATAAACACCCCACGCCTACCAGACACCTGCTATGGCACTCACCTTTGTGAGACACCTACAGTATTAGCATTGCAATGCATTGCCACGGACAACACGTGTGGGGAATGGCATATTCTGTGTCAATTGCTTGTCTCTTTTTGATTAATTAATAAACAATTAACAACTAGGTGTCACGGCTTGTTTACAGGGACAATCTGTACCCTGTGAATTCACCTCAAAGCAGGGTTGAATTGAGGTCACCCTGTGAGCATGAAGTGGTCAATGGGCGGCCCGCAGTGAAGATTCTCATTCTCAGGTCAATTAGCACCACTAGGCAAGGGAGGTGCCTGGTGGACATGGTGTGGTGCCCAAAACCGTCTTTTAAATAGATAAGGGAGAGAGGGCTCGTTAGCAAGGGTGGGGTGACATGAGGGCAGGTCATCAGAGTACTCTGTGGCCACATGGTGACTGGACAGCGGCCATTGCAGCTTTGCCAATTGCCATCCACCAACCAGCCCACCCTCTCTGAGCGTCTGGCAGGGGCACAGCCAGGACCGGCGGGGCCTGTGTGCCGAGCCATGCAGCGGGCGCTGGTCCACTGGTGCTGCAAACCCCCTGGGATTCCAGGGGTGTGATTAATGAAAGCCATTCCAGCTGTCAGCCAGGCAGCACGCAGCAGCAGGACACTGAACACCTGGCGGCTTGGCCTCTGGGTCCTGGCACAAGTAGGCAGCGCTCCACAAAGCCCGCAAAGGTTGTGTTCTCCCTGGACCTCGCTGAAGAGCAAGAGATGCCACTGTGATACTGGTCTTGTTAAAATAGCATTCTTGAAGGCCCAGAGAAGACAGACGTGGCTTTTTATGTCTTACTATAGTCACTTAGTTGGTCTGCCAGGGTAGATTTCTAGCTTTATGTGGCCTGGCAGCACAAACCTCACATGAAGACAAATTCCCAAATGTGACATCATATAAGAACATAATTCCATAGAGGGGGGGGGGGGGGGGGGGGGGGGGGGGGGGGGGGCTGACATTGCCAGACCTAATGGGGTGGTGCCTTTTTGTTTCTGCTCACAGTGCGAAAATGTCATTTAAAAAGTATTGTGATTTTTACAACTTTTGACACGGTTCATTACTCCGTGCTCTCATTCTAAATGTAGGTGATGCAGAACTGAAAACAAGATGAGGAGAGCTGAGGAGGTGGGGCCTCATTAAACAACACGCTGCATCTTCGCCTGTCTTTCATTTCCCCCTTTCCCTCTCCTGGGCTGACCAGTAATGCACACTTGTGGCCGACGTCATTGTTCCAACGTGCTCAACTGCAGATGACCACTTGAAATGAAATCACAAACTATTCAGGAACACCCACTTTATTTATTTCCAAATTGTTTATGGCCGGTTAATAGGCACTCACTACAATTGTCTTTGCGAACTGGAGGATTTAGAAAGTCTCTTAGTTGTAACGTGAGACAGATCCAACCAAAACCCAAACAGCCAAAACAGGCACACAGTAATCATTAGCAACACAGGGACAAAACAAAGGATTGAATGCCTAAAAGATATCTTACTGAATCATCATCACTATACACTGTACAAGACAATATTGAATAATAGTGACACAGAGACCAAGCTGGACAGCCATAAGCAATGGAATTGGAATCGGAATTACGTTTCACACTTGTCCCGTGCGTAGATGTTGACAACAATAAAGTGCAGATGCACAACAAAAACAGTTCTAAACAATAAGGTAATGTTAAGTAAAAAAGAAAGTGCAAGTAGGCTTAGGGCTACATATACATGGACATATTACATGTATAGACTATAAGGGTTAGGAAGTGATTGCATGATTTTCCCACAGATCTTGTAAGACACCTATAGCCAAGCATCTCATCTGACCCGTCATAATTCAACTAATATAATTTCCTAAACACCAAAAGGCAGTCTAGTATGCTATTAATTGATATTCTTGAGAGAATAGTTATTTATCTGTTTTTTGCGATCATGTTTGATCTTTTTGTTCATATTTCAGATTACTCCTAAGAAAAAAATGCTTAGCAATTCTGTCCCCAAATAGCAGCAGCAATATTTATCATGGTCGATAAAACATTATCACTTATTCCTATTTTAGATTATACGTTTACATTAGCGGCCCTGTCATTGGCAGGAGAGGTTTTTATTTTTTCAACATTGCCATGTATTCACCATCTGGTCAAAATTTAACAGAGGACTTTATTATGTAATTCAACTTTATGACAGAGTACGATTTAATGAAAGTTTTTTGTTGTTGTTGTATTTTTGAACATGATGTGTCCATTGTCTTGCTCCATAAACTGGATAAAAATAGGTGTGCTCCCAATGTAACCAGCAAGCAAATGAAAGCGGAGCTTGAAGGAATGAGATTTGAGTTGAACTCTAATGAGCTCCAGTCCTTGAGCGTGCTCATGAAGGGGTCTGTAGCCAGAGCCCCAACGGTCATTCTGGTGGAATGTTAAGCTTTTTCTGAATCATTCCGAGGCCTTTCTCTGATGTGTGTGATTGCATGGAGCGTGCTTCTACTGTACACCAAGTGAGCAAGAGAGAAGTGACAGTCTGGGCAAGGACATGAAAGTGCTGGTAGGCTCTGGCTAAGACTCTGGTCACTGGGTGGATTAGGACCAGCTTGGTGAAGGCTGCGAGGGGGTTGAAGGAGTAAGTGGTTAACAAGCTTGATGTGCATGACTAAAAACACTAAAGGCATGCACCTGCTTTTCATTTGCTACCTTTTTTTCATCCCAGCCTCGTCTGGCCAGTGTTTCCTCTCGACCTTCGACATCTGGCTATATTGTGTGCGTGTGTGTGTGTGTGTGTATGTATGTATGTATATATATATATATATATATATATATATATAGAGAGAGAGAGAGAGAGAGAGAGAGAGAGAGAGAGAGAGAGAGAGAAGGAAAAAAAATACGTTGGCACAACCATGCATATACAAACACGCACACAAACATGCACACATGCTCATTTATTTTGGATTTTATCTCTTCAGAGTTCACGCATACAAACATGCACACATGCTCATTTATTTGGGATTTTATCTCTTCAGAGTTCAGGCATACAAACATGCACACATGCTCATTTATTTGGGATTTTATGTCTTCAAAGTTCACTGAAAGTCTTGTGATCTTTCTTTTGGGGCTGTTTGTTTGTCGTTATTTAAAGTTGGTAAAGTTTGGAACAAGCACAATGTCCTGGTTCTATAAGTATTAAACAGTCAATAGTCACCATTACAGACTAAACAAGACAGTAAATTCAGTGGATATTTGCACTTAGAACTTCATCTTCAGAGGATATGTTGTGTTTTGTGGGTGGATTTTTTCACATACTTAAAATGTCACTAAATTTTGCCAGAATTGTTTTTTTTTTTCGCTCCTCCACAATTCTTTCTTTCCTCCAAGAATTGTTGGCTACTTTATTTTTTAACTTTGTTAACAAAATAACATGTTATAGCACTTAAGAAGCCATCAAGGCCATAAATAAAGTTAATCTTTTAAAAAGAAAGCAAAACTCAAACAGGGATCACTGCATAATGTTAAATATAAATCTAAGTCTATGTAAGTCAGTGCTTCAGCACAGCAACCTTTTCAAAGCTTAAGCACAAATATTGGAACTCTAATCCGGGGTATTAGACAGGGTGGGACAGATTGTCTGCGGGCAAATCATGCCAGCAGTTCAGTTATAGAAGAATGTCAGGCACCAATCATCAGATTTGTCACAAGCACCACTTAATAAAGGTCGGAGGGCCTTTTTTTTGCAACACAGTCCTTGAGACAAAGTGGAAAACTTGTCTATCATCAGTTCATGGTCCGAACTGTTGTACAGGCTGCGAGTTTCCATTTCAGTGTTTTCTGGGGCCTGTTACTGGGCACACCTGGACAAAATTAACACTGAGGTAGTCAAAACACAAAGGAGCTATAGTGGTTAAATTGACGAGGCACAGAAGAGATTTCCTCGACACTCACTGCGAAAAAGGGCCAAGATCATAGGAGAATTTCATATCTGATTCTAACATCCACAGGCTTTGAAAGCAGAGTGGCGAGAAAGTGAAGAAGAAATAACAGCACCTCTGAATGTGAGCTGGTCACACCAGCCATCTGGACATGGATCAGACATATGGCTCACAGGAGATCCAGACAGCCACTCTAGCCGGTGCTGTGCGCTAACCTGAAGTAAAAAGTTGAGATCTATTCTCGAGGAATCAGGGACTGGGGGTGGGGGCACTGTTCTCTGTGTGTGTACTGTATGTAGTCGTATGTGTTCCCTTCGGGGGGGGCACTGTTCTCTGTGTGTGTACTGTATGTAGTCGTATGTGTTCCCTTCAGCTCACTGTCATGTAGTCAAGCCCTGAGTGGGGGAGGCGTGGGTGGTGGGGAAGTGAGATTTGATTTGTGGGGAGTCTGGAGCAGAACTAAGGCAGCGTGTCTACCAACCATCTCCAAAAACCTCAGACTCCAGGCTCAGCTTTAAAGAGAAGCGGAGAGAGTGGATGTAAGCAGTGGTTGCTTGGCCAGCGGCTCGGTTGGAGCTGAGCAGCTTCCTTGGGAGGGGATTCTGTGGTCTAACTGGCAGGGTCTACTGTATATGGTCTCCTGACCCAAAGCTGATTCACTCAGCTGATTTCCTCCCAAAATATGCCGCAAGAAAACCTTTTCTCCTTCATCATCCACAGAACCAGATTCAGCAACAAACACCAAACAAATTCACCAACAAACCCCAAAAGAAGAAACCAGGGAAACTGGAGAAAAGAATCACTGCTATCTGTATTCTTTCATTAAAATAACGTTTTGGACGTTTTGCTCTGCGCTTTCCCGTGGTAGATATTTGTTTTGCGGAAGACCTGTCGGATTTTTTTTCTTTTTTTTTTTTTCATCAGCTAGGAGGCGTTGGATATCAAACTAGGATGTGATTTTCACAAAAATTCCTGTGCTAACATGATGTAAAATATTCTAACTGGAAGTGTGAAGATTAACACAAATTCTCAGCCAACACGCCTGTGTTTCATCCAGTTTCTGAAGAAACCTCCCCTGAGCCGCTAGAAGTTCAGGGTGTTTTTGACCGCACTGTACAACTCCCACTGATGCACACTCCAATCTGCACCATTCGATGCCCAATTGGCAAAGCCTCTCACTGGCCTGTGCACTCAGGGGAATCTGTTCATAAAACAAACCCACAGTCAAGGCAACTTGGCTTAGCATCGGTCTCTTTGTTTTGTGAGAACGGGAGAGAGAGAGCGAGAGAGAGAGAGAGAAATGCAGAAAAAAACACCTGGATTTTGTTTTCTCAGACTATATATAGACCCAGCTCTAAATGTGAACCACCTGTGCCAGACCACTGCGAGCCATCCGCAAACATCAGAGAGGTGGCAGCAGGTCTGGCAGTGGTTCACGTGGAATGCTGGCGCTGGGAGTCAGGAATCATGAAAACTGGAAGACTGTTGTGCCAATGGACAATGTATTGGAGAGAAACAGAGAAAGTCCAAAAAAAAAAAAAAACAAGCAAAGAAAATGTTCTTTCATTTGGTTTCAAGCAAAAAAAAAAAAAAATTGTTCGCACTCTACTAACAGTCGGCACTGGTTTGCAGACAATTTTGGTCAGACTGCATTAACAGTTATTTTCTCAGTGAACCACAAAAACACATCTGCTTCATAATTCAAATGTGTAAAGAGTGAACCCAGAGTCAGGAGAAATACAGGAAATCTTGCAATCCTTGTTCAATACATTCATAATGCATTATTAGTATTTGGAAGTTGCATAAGTAAAGGGGGAGGCCTACAACAGTCAGCCAGCTGAATTTCTCTAATTAGCCGGCCATCGCCACATTCATCCATCATCTTGTCTTGGGATTTCAACACCAGCCGCAGTTTTGCCACCTGGTGTCAGGGAGAGCTTTCCCTTCTTGTGTGTGTGTGTGTGTGTGTGTGTGTGTGTGTGGCTTGTATAACAACCAAGTGCTAAAGTGGGAAGGGAAAGCAAGCGAGAGGGCCGCATGTCCAGAGCTCTTAATTGTAAAGAATGACATTTTTAATTGTACAGGAACTCCACCACTGGCAGCAAAGACAAGTGATCAATGCTATTTACATCCACATGCTGAAGCCTTTCATGTGTGCAACCTGATAGTAAAGGAGGTGTTGCTGTTTGGGCCTGTTTCTGTTTGACCCCGGTTCAAAGCCTGTCATGGCACGGTCTCAGGTGTCCGCTGTTGGGACTTTTGGTAAATGTTTGGCATGGTAGAGTAAGCAGATTTTGGACGTCTACCTGGAATACCGTGATCTTAAAATAGCCTCAGGCGTTGCCCTTTTCCTCCCCTGCCTGCTGCTTGATGCTGACACAAACTGCTGATGAATTACAACTTCACTGGAAATTATGAAGAGAGAAGAGAAAATGGAGTAATTTTGTGTAATTGCGGTTAAGTTTTGAGCACTCGTGTCTTGGGAAGTGAAGTGTGTTGGCCGCAATATTTTTTTTGCAATGCCGTTGGCAGAACATGTAGCACAACTTAGCTCCTATGTTATGCTTTCCCCTCAGCGAGTGCCTAAGTGCTTGCCTCTCTCTTCTTTCTTACCCTCTCGTCTCAGAACAAGTCTGCAGACCCTGCTAAGGTAAGATATTTATGATTGGGGAAAAAGGACAAACACTCATAGCCTTTGTAAACTGAATGTGGATAATTCAGAAAATTGAAGATTGTAATGATTTGTAACTAATTCTTAATTTTCTTAAAGAAAGACTGAAATGCACAGAGTTATTTTGGCCAGAATATGGCCAAACTCTGGCGTGATTACTGGTGTCAAATAAATCCGTGCAATGAGAATACCGATAATACCACAATATTATCTGTTTATTGCACATGCTTGTCTCCCAATAGGCTGCTGTCAGTGAAAGCAGTGTCTAATTGAGGCCTAAGCCTGTCTTTGGGCAGCAGGTAAAGCGCTCTGTAAGGTGCTGGGGCAATGTTAGCTCAAGGATGACAGGAACTGTCAGTTGTGAGATTAACTGGGAATCATCCTGGAATAAGTCATGCCTGTTCAGTGTCTGCCTTCTGCTCTATAGCAGACACGTCTTGCCCACCCCTACGTCTCATTGCAGTAAGGCAGCGCCGTTTATCTGTCTGATCCCCAGGATCCTATGTATGGACAAACACACGAACACACACACACACACACACACACACAAACACACGTATGCAAATGCAATAAGAGTCCACCAGGCAAACACACATTATGAAACATCCTCACGCACACTGGCACTCACACACACACACACACACACACACACAAACACACGTTATGAAGCATCCTCACGCACACGGGCACTCACAGGGAGAAAAGAGGATAGCTTATAGTTATAGCTTATAGATAGCTTAGTCTGACAGTTATAAACCGTCATAGTTTAAAGTCGAAGTTAATCAATGAACAGTTATAATGTTTACCAACACTTTTGCTTTTTACCAACGAGGGCAGGACAGAACACATCAGTGACGTAAGTCTTGCGCAATCACGGCACAGTACAACATTTAACTTAATCAAAAGTAGGACTATGCCATTTAAAGAGCTCTCGAGTTGTGTGTGTGTGTGTGTGCGTTTGTGTGTGAGTGTGTGTGTGTGTGTGCGTGCGTTTGTGTGTGTGTGTGCGTGTGTGTGTAGGGGGGGTGTTCACAGGCTGTTCATAGTTGTGGAGGTCTGGAGGGAGTTGCCTTACTGTAGCAACTGCCATAGTGAAGCTGACTTCTATTCGGATTAACTCAATCACGGCAGCTCTTCAGATGGAGGCCAGCAAGCAGCCGATTAGCCCTTCCACCTTTATAGGGGGATACTCAGCCAAAATGAGTTCATATCTTGGAGCCTGGAGAAGATTTTACCATCTGTCAGGCAAATCCGCCCGGACAGGCTGCAGCCGAAGTCCTCGCTGACAGGCAGATGAGAGAGCGCTCCTCGTGAGGACTAATTAGTGCAAATAAGCACCTTCTGAGCTGCCCAATCCTCTGACAAGTCAAGCGAGAAATTTAAGAGACAAAACTGGCAACTCACAGTTTAAGTCCAATCTCAGCTCTCTCTCTCTC